>CAUYLG010076439.1:0-138763 GCA_963573385.1 Cacajao melanocephalus
TATATATATATATATATATAGATAATGCATACACATACATATCTCTATGTTATTTGTCTCAAAGAAGTAGAATTATAAACTGTAAAGGGATAGGCTGGTTTTCGGTTATTTGAGTAGATTATTACATTTTTTGAGACTAGATATGATATAATGAGAAACACTCCCAAAAATATTACCTTTCTAACCCAATTAGAAAAATGTCATACTACGTAAAAATTAAATAATCCTTAAATGCTTCAAAAACAAAAAACTTCAATTTTCTCAGGTCTCTTGGTAGAGCCTCCCTGAATAAAATAATTTTATACTAAGAACACATACGAATAATTGTGTTGTAAATCTCCTTAAAATACAAAGGTAGCAGACAGACCTAACACAGGCAAAGAAACAAAAATGGACATATGGGGTCTAACGCTGGAAAAGGGAATTAAGAGCCAGGGTCCTTATTAACTCAGAGCTTAATAAAGCCTGATCCCATGCAACAAGAAAGGATACAATTGCATCATTATCTTGTGTTTTCTAAGGGCTTTAAGTGTCTAGAAGGTAGGTTTACTCTAGGGATCAAAACGTTGCCCATTTTCTCAGGTACTGACTTTCTAAAAGGTAGCCAGAGGCAGCTTTTCTTTATGAAAACAAAGAAAAACTTTTTGTATAGTTAATAGATTTTTAAATGTGTGAACCTGTTTACAATGGTGAAAGTTTGTTTCTTTGTTTTGCTTTGACTTTGTAACTAGCACTATTGAATTATAATGTGTTATTTCCAAGATGGATTATCAAATACTAGAGATTTTATTCAGCAGATACATCAGTAGTAATTTTCATATATGTATGTGTTCTGAAAAGTTTATATGGCCACAATTCATAGAATAACTGACTTCTGGAAGAATAAACGAAAACTTGATTCATTGCACAACAAACTGAGGTGCATAATGATTCCAGGTTTCTTCTTTAATGAAGAAGCAATGTGAACTTCCTAAAATGGAGATGCAAACAATTCTGAATTCTGGGAAAATATTTATTATGGCACTATTAACTTGTTTAACATTTTATCAAAATATAAAAATTATTGGGATGAAACATTGCACGCTATAGGCTTAGTATATCTTTATAAGCTACACTCATTTACAGACTAAATATGGTTCATAACAAATATTTTTGCAGCTTACTTTTTTCAAAAGAGCAAAGTCATTTGTGAAGAATTCTTTCCATGCTTCAGTAAGTTCTAATAATATAGCAATAAACAAAGTGGCATGCTTATATTTCAATTTCTATTATATTTAACATAACAAATCTCATGTTACAAGGTATAATTTTATTTAAGAAAATAATAATTTAGATTCTTTTCTTGGGCTAAGAAAAAATGTCAATTGATAAGCATCTCAAAAAATTTCAGGTCAATTTTTCCGTACATTATTTATTTGAAATGCTACCAATCCATAAACTACATAGAGATATTTTTTTTAACATGTGCAACTATAAGAGCTAGAATTAGCAAGGGACATGCCATTTCACTAAAACAAAAACAAAAACAAAACAAAAATCAGTCCTTTCATGCTGAACTCTAGAACAAAGCAGTGGTCAGCTGGAAAGGATGTACAATAAATACATGCGGTGCTTTGTATTTCTTGCAGAAAAACCCACCAAAGCCAGGGTCAGGTCACTTTTTTGAAGACAGTGCCACTTTTTCTTCAAGGTTACACCTACTACCTGAAAAGAGTCACGACACACCCATGTTAGTGCCTGCCAGCAACGTTTTTCTTCACAGCCTTTGGCTCTTGAGATAACACCCCACGAGCCTCAGCGTCTTACAAGTGCGGTACGGTCTGAGGACAGAATGGGAAGATGTGCCACAGTGACATCTCCATGGTACCAGACACAGTGTCTAAAACCACTGCTGCATCAAGCAAATACTCTCATGTGTCAATGCAAGATTTCCTCAAACCAAACGCCTCCTCCACCTGGTGTAAAATCAAGCTGTGTCATTTCTGGCTTGTCTACTTATCTACTTATCTACTGGGATAATGCTTCCAGAAATCAGAACCTGACTGATAATTGGCTTGGCAATTCATGAAACTTTACAAATTTTCCCATCAGCAGCTCTGCAGGGCTGATGGCAATATACCTGTGCAGGTTTCTTTCTTTTTTGAACGCAGTAGCTTAAAACATTGTGAGATACATATGTAACTGTTCAGACTTCAAGCTCAATTTTCAAAATAGAACCACACCAAAGGGTCAGTTTTGATCTATTATGTGAGACAACATGAAGACAGCAAAAATAAAATATACACTGAATATGCATTCAAGCATATAAGCGGTTTATAAACGTTCGATAACCTTAAGTGTATATGCTTCTATGCCACTCAGCAACAATGGAAAATAATAGGGATATTTTAGAATTTGATTATCATATTGTGGCATCCTCCAGCAATGATTTCAGCCTATTTCTTTTCAAGTAATATTTCAAAATCACTTTTTCCCACTTCTTTGTTTAATTTCTTGAAATATTTTTGACTGGAAAAACAGTATCAGCATTGAGGGGAAACATTTTTCTTGAGGCTTTCCTGTGGAAAATTATTTGATGTTTTTATTTCTTCTGTCATTTGTTTCTTCACTTAGGAAACAGAATGACAGCTTTCCTAACAAGTAATAATCCTAGAGAATAATCTCTTTATTAAGTTTGATTATAAGAGCAAGCAGAAATGAATGAAACGCAGGGCATCTAGCAGTGCTGTTAACATTTATTAAGAAATTAATCATGGTCTACTTCCTTCCTTTTAAAAATACAGAACATAAAAAACAGCATACACAATACTGGACATCACAGGACCCCCTCTGGCTGGACACCAGGCTGTGGAGCCACCGGCTGTCTTCAGATGAGAAGGTGTTGGGCCCGTGTCACAGGGAAGGGGCTAAGCTATTTCGAGAAACCACCACATGCGGGGCACTCTGCCAAATGTTTGACATAATTTCATTCATCTGATCTCATGATAACTCTGTGGGGTAGATATTATCTTCCATATAGTGGAGGGCACTGAAGCCCAGAGACGGTGTGATGTGGCCACAGCTTCAAAGCCATTCTGTGGCCGAGCCAGGACAGGGACCAGCCTGGCTTTCCAGGCTGTCCTGCTCCATCTCTACCACACTGGTGTCTGTGCACGTGGCTTGGGGAGGCTGCAGGCCTCTTATGGCCGTCCTCCCTGACTGCCATAAATGTCGGTGGTTCATGATCTTGCTGAAATTTGGGGCAGTAGCCACTTCTCACTATCATCACACAGACTGGCTCTAAGCACACATTTTCTGAGAAACTCCTCCTTTCTCTGGTCTGGAACAGTCAGTAACTGCACTCACAAGCACATTTCTAACAAAATGCTTTTGCTGCTTTCGTCTTCACAGAAAAGTAACCTAAGTATTTCATATATGTACAAACTTCTTTGTTATTCTGTAGCTCTTAGTGGGTTTATAAGCTTTAGCATCTCTCTAATTCTTATCAAATGCTAACTAAACGCCATTAAATGCCGCCTTTACTAAGACTTTCCTGAGATCCATTGTGGTGCATAAAATACTTAAAGTATGCAATTCCAGTTACACAGGCCAATGGTAAGCAATTTTCTAGTTGCAGATTCTATTACTGCTATCATGGAATTCGTAATTTAAAAATTATTTTCATTATTTTTAAACTATCAACAATTATTCAGAGTTTCTTTATCAGAGACATTAAACAGAAGAAATTGAGATACGTTAGATTAGGGGAATAGTAAAAGACTATAATACTAGACATCTCTGCCAACCCAAAATCATCTAACATATGAATTTTTAAAATAGCCTTCTTTTTGTTCTGATTATGAAAATTAACATACTATTGCCAAAAATTGATTAAAAAACAGAACTAAGAAAATAAAAGTAACAATATTTTATGAATTTAAAAAAATTATTTTATTTTATAATACCAGCAATTAAACAATTTTTTAGGTTGAATGTTTTAAGGATAGACCTACTACCATAAAGCCTACAAGTATGAATATATTGAATATATTTCTTTATATATACATACATGTAAACAAACACCTGGTATCTATATATTTTTGTTTGTTTTTGAGACAGTGTCTTACTCTGTCACCCAGGCTGGAGTGCAGTAGTGTAATCTTGGTTCACTACAGCCTCAAGCTCCTGGGCTCAAGTGATCCTCCCATCTCAGTCTCCTAAGTAGCTGAGACTACAGGTGTGTGCCACCACACTCTGCTAATTAAAACAAATTTTTTTTTAACAGATGGAGACTATGTTTCCTAGGCTGGTCTCAAACTCCTGGGCTCAAGCAATCTTCCTTTCCACCTTAGCCTCCCAAAGTTTTGGGATTACAGGTGTGAGTCACTGAACCTGGCACAGTCTTTAGTTTTGCATATGCTAAAAATTCTGGACCCTGGATGATTAGCACCTGCAAAAAACTGCTGAGCAAAAGTCTAATTTTTGATGGCTGTTCTTGTCTCTCATACACAAAAACAGGATAACCTACCTGCTTTCCCTTGGTGAGCTAAATGTCAGAGTAAGTGTCATATTGTCATGCTCTCTTCAAACTCCCAACACAGGAAAAGGTCAGGGCCATATTTTACAGTGTCCTTTCCCAGTAATGTGTGCTCCTGTAGAATTCCTCCAGCACAGATTAGGGTTCAGGCCATCTTGGTTCTATCTCAACTATTTCCTTCCCAATAGAATGTTTTGTAAGTTTTAAAAGTGGTACCAATAGCTAAATCTTGACATACTGGTCAACCCTTGTTTCTAAACATTCTGAAAGAAGCACAGATCTAGGTGTAAATCATTGAGAAACATGGACAGAATTTGCTTTTCTTAAGTAGGGATTCACCTGTGGAATTTACAGTCCACGATGAATTCACCATTGGTTCAGTGATCTGTTTGCAGCTGGAAAACATGATTTACAATTCCTTCATAAGGGTAGTCAAGTTGCAGCAAAGAAACTGGTGTCTATGTAGTTAAAATAATGACACAGGGCATTGAAAAGACTTCCGACTGACCCTGTGTTTCCCTCTTACTGTCTCTTTTTCCCTCCAGCGTTGTTTTCTCCATGAAACAGGTGCACATTTCTTCAGCCCTCATCTTTTGTAGGAAGTCTTCTGGGATTAATGAGGAGTTACACTAATTACATTCCGTTATGTAACTCCTGTACCTTCTGTTCGTGTTATGTGTTAATTGGCACTATTTGTTTTACCCAGAATGTGATCAGGTGGGGGAAGAGCCAGGTGGGAGAACGACATGGATACCAATCTCCACAGTCTTTGACTCTAAGCCTCCAATTACAAACATTACTGGGACTCGACGCCCACCAGATACATACTCGCTTTCCTTGGTCTGAATGATTGGAGCAGCGTGAGATTATGACTTTCATGGGCCCTAGGCACTTTTGGCTTCATGAGCTACTTCCTTAAAAAAATCATATTCTAGTGCTACATTGGTATAAAGACAAAAATAATCCAGACTGTATCTATTATTGCACACTAATTTTTACAAAATAGTCCATTTTGGGGGGTTCTGATTTTAAGAGAGAGTGAAGTTAAATCATTTTCATGGGTCCTTAAGAGTACTGTGGGCTCTATTCACTACGTCCACTGTGCCAAGTGGGTAAACTGGCCCTTCCCCTTCTGAGCTGGGGGCGTCTCCTCAACCGTCGGTGTGCCGTCCCGATGGCTGCTGTGCTGTCCCTGGCGTGGCCGTCCTGGCTGTCTTGGGTGATCGATGCTGCTTCCACATTCTGTAGGCTCATGATGGCTGTTCCTGCCCTAACAGCCCCCTTGGCTACTGCTGGTCTCACTGTTTTTGTTAAGGGAATCTTTCCTAACAGTACTCACAAGCCTTTGAAAAAAAATGTTTTAAAGTGACGAACAATAATTGCATGTGCTCAAACAAGGAGCTTTCATCTTGTAGTTCTTAAAACACACTCTCTAAAAGCCTGGAGCATTTAGACCCGAGGCAGAGAGCACCGGCAAGTAATATCCATGGTTACTCTTAAGATGTAACCTCTCCACCAGAAAACAGGCCTCAGCCTGCCTCAGAGTGGACTCCTGACCGTCCAGGAGCAATTCTGAGGAAACTGAGTCAATCTATGTCCTTTTTTTTTTTCATTAAAATTTAGTCTGTTAGTCTTTAATAACCAGAGTCACTGATTGGCTCCAAAGTACTTCTTGCCATTTTTTTTTTCCTGATTATGCAGTTGGTCACTTGAGGAACAGACCTGTCCAATACCCAAAACTTCGGAGTTGTGCCTGTAGGCTAAGCTCCTCCTTGGGACCCTGTTATTATCTTGTGTTTTGTAAACAATTCCTTGGTTGTGTCTCACTAATAAAACTGCCTGGTGACAGCAAAGACAGTGGAAATATCTTTTGAACCATTTCTGCCTTGTTGGGCATCATTCTCTGTGGGCGCACAAACACTCAAGTGCACTCAACAAATATATGTCTTGGATATCAAATTATTTCATACTGAAATCACACATAGCATATGGCCAACTTTTACAGAAGGCAATTTTGAATTAGATGAAAGTTTTAATTAGACTTTTAAGGAAATAAAATAGTTTCAAGCACCTAAATAAAAATTCATTACAAGTAATAAGATGGTGCCAGGTAAAGATGCTGACATCTTGCCCTGAAGGACAGAAGAGGCTTTATTTTTAATTAGTAAGACCCATTTGTCCACAAACAATTTTCCATTTGTTTGTTCTTCTGAGAAGATTAAACATTCCCTGATCTCATTCTTACCATGTCCCAGGGTTTGTTTATCCTCTTTGTTTTGCAAGCAACTTACCACAGCAGTCAAGGTAATTGCACTTGATTTTCATTCATCTATAGCTGGCTTTGAATTAGCAAAGTTTTGCTATCAGGTTTCCTCTGATGAATGTGTCTCTAAGTTACTAGAGATTATTTTATCCTAAGGATGAGCTTCTCTATTATACATCTGCCTTAAAACCATTTTTTTTCTTTTGCCTTTGGCCTTATATTGAGGCTGGCATAAATAATACATATTTCATAATTAATGAGTAAATGTAGAAAGATATGTTGTTTAATTTTTTATATGATAAATTCCAAATTTGTTATATTTTGAGAGGCCTTTGAAGATTGTGTGAAATATGTCACAAAAAATGTAATACCAATTAAAGGGTTACTGGGATCATTTTTCAATTCCTTGTCAAATAGCTCAGATCATTTGCAAACAGGAACTTTCTTGGTGCTATTTTTAAGAAAAGGAAAATGACTAAAATACAAAGATATAAAAATTACTTTTTCTAAAAATTCTGCCCTGCCTCCCCAAATATAAGAACTCTAGACTGTTTGTATCTTACTTGCACGAATGGATGGACACCTTAACATTCAAGAGAAAATAAAGCATGAAAATCATTCATCATCAACATAGGCAGTTGCTTAGACTATGCTGAAGCAATTGTGTTTTGGGCATAGAGGGAGGTGAGATACAGCCTCTTTTGGAAAGGAAGCAGGGAAGGAGGTCTTGAGGCCTGGTTTTTCAGTATATTTTATGACTGGAAAGTATTCCAAAGTAAATAAAATAAGAATCCCTGCAGGTAAATATAGGGTCAAGACAATGAAAATGTTCCCTTGGATTCATTACCTCTGGAATTCTTTTACTTATCAGGGATTAGATGTATTTCCCCAACTTCCTGCCTCTAGTAAATATACATACCAAATTAAGAAAAAATAGAAAACAAGTCACAAGGAAGAATTTTATCCTCTTACCAAATTGGAGGCCACTAAATGTTGAAGGTCATTATTTTGGAGCAAGGAGATTAAATTCTCCTTTTTTCCCTTCGTTTTCTTTTTGAGATGGAGTCTCACTCTGTTGCCCAGGCTGAAGTGCAGTGGTGCAATCATAGCTCACTGTTAACTTGAACTCTTGGACTCAAGTGACCCTCTTGCCTCAGCCTCCTGAGTAGCTAGGACTACAGGTGTGTACCATTGTGTCTGGCTAATTTATAAGTTTTTTTGTAGAACTGGAGTCTTGCTATGTTGTCCAGGCTGATCTCCAACTCCTGGCCTCAAGCGATCCTCCTGCCTTGGCCTCTCAGTGTGCTGAGACTACAGGCATGAGCCATCAAGTCTGGTCTTCCCTCCTTTTTTTTAAAGATGAAAAAAACTATATATTAAGTATACTGTTTTAAAATTACTGAATCTAAGACAGTAAATTTGTTCAAATGTCACAGGGTAGAATTCTACTATATCATTTTTATTCCAGAGGAAGGCAGTTAACTAGTGAATTGGAATTCACCCCGTTTACGAATGTTTGAGGCATATTCTACTGCAAATTGCTGAGCCAGAATTGTAGCCTTGAAGCCTGACTGTTCAGTAGCCTTCTCTGTGGCTTTCCTCACTTTATGGCAGGTGCAAGTGTTTTTACCAGCTTGTTCTCCAGTCGCCAAATGCCCCGGTTTTGTTGATATAACTTAAGAAAACTGCAAAAACTAGGCCAAGTTTACAAGCTACTAGCCAAGAAGGTCTGCAGCTAAGGTACTCCATCTGCCTGACTTCCCTGAAACAGCTCCAAGAGAGAAACTGAGACTTTGGGAATTCCTATTCTAAAGTTGTGGAACCAACTCTGGCACCTCTGCTTATCCACTTTTCTCTGGGGGTCACTGGCAATGTGTGGGTTGGCTCTTCATAATGCTGTTGGGTTCCTTGAAAGCAGATGAATAATCGTCTCTCACCTTATGGAGAAGAGTTAGGAAAAATACAGAAAGACCCTGAAGCTGCAAGCCATTGTCAGCATGTAGCTGGGTGTGTGGTCAAGGTGATTACCAGCTAATGGAGCCGGTGGGGCCTACGTGCTCAAAGGAGGAGAAAGTGGGAAGGCCACTGGCATGTTGGCACCAACACCCGGACTGGAGTCAGAAGAGAGGAGTTTCAATCCCAGTTCTGGCTTTTATAAACTCTTCTCTCTAAGCTTCTGTTTTACCTTTTGAAAACAGGAGAGCATTACTGTCTACTTCATAGATTTTTCAGAATTACATGAAATAGTATACACGAAAGCACTTTCCACAATGCCTGGCACAGAGTAGGTGCTGAAATATTAACTGACTACGAACTATGACTGCTGAGCTCATGAGCCCTGTTGGCTTAATTGTGTTTATGAGATAGGTGGCAAAGATGCAATCTTTTGCTTGTGTTCATCCATGGAATATGTGGCAATGGTTCTCCTGGTCTTACTGTTGCAGAGCATTCTATCATCTCAATGTACCGCAGTTTACCCATTTAACCATAGATGGATATTTGGGTTCTTTGGGCGATTACAAGAGAACACTGTAATGAACTTGAATTTAGAAGCCACAGGGGACATAAGAGGACCAAATAAAGGAATCTGAAAAACAGATGTGAAAAGAGTAGAGAGACTTAAATATCAGCAAAAGCAGCAGCAAATAGTGAATGTATGGAAAAATATCTTATCCGTGAGCAAATTAAGAGGAAGTCTGAGTCTCTGTAGCCAATAAGCAAAGACAAATGTTGAGATGACTTAAATTAAAAGAGAGTAACAGGGTATGGAGATCAAGGATCAGGAGCAAGACCAGGATGCTGAATCTAGCCACCAGCAGGTAATAACAAACCAGTGTCTAATGATTTGGGATTAATAACTGTTATGAGCTGAGTTGTGTACTCGCAAAATCATACGTTTTCTTATCTCATAGATACTAGGCCCCAATGCCTAAGACTGTGGCTGTGTCTGGAAACAGGGTTGTTAAAGAGGTAATTAAGTTAAAAGGAAGTCATCGGAGTGGGTCCTAATCCAGTATGACTGGTATTCTTATAAGAAAAGGAAATCAAGACACAGACATTCACAGAGGGAAGACCACGTGATGACACAGGGAGATGACACCCACTGAGAGCCAAGGAGAGGCCTTTGAAAACCAACTCTGCTGACACCCTGATCTCAAGCCTCCAGCCTCCAGAAATGCAAGCACATAAAATAAAACTCTATTGCTTAAACCACCAGTCTGTGGTACTTTGTTATGGAAGCCCTAGTAAGCTAATACAGCAATAGAACAACCACCCATGAATGACAACAAAGTGGTCTTACTCCTACATCTCTGTTTAGAAAGATCCAAAAAGAATTCATTAACAATGTTACTTTAAGCCTTTCAGCTAATCCTCCTGTGGTTTCTAGTCTGCTCAAAAGGACTTCATAGGTATTGAAAATGAGGAATGTGGAACCCCTGGCCACCTATAACATGCCATGACCTAATTGTCAGGGAGAGTTGCCCAAAATAAATTTAAATGAAGATTGTGCCTCGAGTGGCAGTCAGTGCTGTGGAGCTGCGCTTTCTCTCACTAAACAGGGGTTTTAGTCACATGACCTCAAATTATAGTTTGGAACTGCTTGAAAACAATTGTCTTGTGAAAAAGCAAATTTCTTTTGATTTCTAAATGTAAATGCACCAAGGAAGTTGTTTCCAACTAAAAGTTTATTAAATTATATACACATAGAAGCTTTATTAGTTAATATAGACATTAGCCAAAAGATATAGTTCATATGTATGTAAACAGAGAAGAAATTTAAAAAAAGAACTTTTGGAAAATAATCAGGTACCACTGATAGCCTTTAAATTTTATTTGAAGAAAGCTCTTGCTAATATCTCTGTAGCGTATTTTGGGGCAGGGCTTACACCTGGTCTCTGCTGTCAGACACAGCCTGGCCCGTTTCAACTTATACATGAAGACATTAGTGTAGACGATATCCACGGGGGACTTTAGGTGACTTAGAACCCCTGGAGTGCCAGAATGTTTTAATAAAGCCAGTTTCTCTTTTTCTCATCACCATAAATGTATGATTCACATTTCTATTGGTATGCAGATGATGTACAAATTCATTTCACTTTTCTATCAAACTTTCTGGTTATAATCACAGTACTGATTAGTTTCAAATGTAGAACACCTGTTATAAATGTCAACAGATGTATGAAATTTGCTCTTGGAGCTACCATTTAAGTACTTATTAAAAAGAAAAAAAGCCTCTCAATTCTCTTCCCCACTGTACTTATTAGCAGACATTCGTGAAGATGAGAGGCTAGGCTAGGAGCAGAATCAGGTAGCCCACTCCAGACAGAAGAATTCCAGTGGTTTCGAAGCCTGTGTCTGGCTGTGCTTAGACTTAAGTCCGATAATCTACATTCCATATTTCTGTTCTTAGAGGTTTGCTTCAACTGACAAAACAGAAGGGGAAGAAAACAGTTGTCAAGTGCCTGCCTTTTCTCGGGTGTTGTGCTATTTGCTCATCAACCCCAAGCTACTGAGGGATGCGTTAGCCCAGTGGGTGTGGCCACATGGCTTTACAGATGTGTGCTTGCTGAGGGTAGGCAGGGTTTCTGTTGATAGAATGTGGGACCTGGCATTAGAAAATAAGGAGTATGAGACTCAGAAACAACAATGCTTTCTTGTGTTATCTCGGGCAGAGATCTTATTTTTCTCTAAGTTGGAGAGTGCCCATGGTACTAATAACTGCCTCACTGACATGGCAGGGTTTTTTGAGGATCAAGTAGGTAATATATGTAAAAATGAGCATTCAATATGCTCGAATAATGTTATAAATCAGGAAAATACTATTAGCTGAGTAAATTATTTTCCATGTGTATTTGGGAGGCCATAGAATCTGAAAGGACTATTTATAATTTGAAATAATAACTTAATAATGCTATACTATAATGAAAAAGTTAATGGACTTCTCCTAACAACAGAAACCAAAGCAAGGCTGGGTCTGGCCCATTATACTGTAGCTGCAAAACTCCAACGTACCATAAGATTGCTAATGAATTCACAGACTGTTTTATGTGCTCTAGCATTGACAAATATAGAACCATGTTAGGAAATCTAACCACAGTTATATAATCGCAATAAAAAAGATGACTTTCGACTTTCAAATTCTAAGAAAGGATTCAAAATAGAAGACTTTAAGACTGTTGGAATATTTCAGGCAATTTCAAAAGTATATATTTCTATTAATTAGTACACTGGTTTGTCTGATGAATTATAAATTGGCATCACATATCTTGTTTCCAATTTGGAAAGACTGGAATATTTTGGTGGACCATTTAGTTCATAAAGGTATTGGACCATTTCTATTCTTTGTACATGATTGCCTGTATCTCTGTATCTCCTACATTGGAAATACGACCGTACTCTGTGTCTCAAGCCATTATTAATAGACAGGAGAGTAATTTGATAATATTGGTTTCAAGTTGCTTATAAAGTTTTTCTCAATCTGCTACAAATGGACTCCCTGCTAACCTCTGCATTTTCTTCTTTCTGACTCTCAGATATGTATCAAAAGAGACTAAATTAACATTTAAAAATGATTTGGCCTAAACTCAGTTCAATCTGCCAAATAATGCACTGTGGCCTTTTAGGTCCAAAGATAAGAGCAACTACATGACACTGATACTTTATGAGACAGGTTGAAATTGATACTAATTCTAGGTCGATGTTATATATACAAAAAATTAATCCTTTAAGGTCCTAGTTATTTCCACATAAATATATGCCATTTATTTAAATTAAACTTGTAAAAGGTTCTGAGAAAGTAGAAGAGGTTTTAGGTCCTCCGCGGAAGCTCTTCCTATAAACACTGAATTGAAGAAAGCTCAAAATGGTTTCAGCCTATCAAAATTTAGGTTTAAAATTTAGAATTGCTCTAATCTCCACTCCCCCATTAACCATATCACAGTATTTCCTTTCAGTCACATATAACCTGCTCAGGTACCATAAGACAAAAAACCTGATTGACCAGCATTCTCAATTACTTTTTCCAAAAAATTTCCTGTCTAGAAAAAAAAAATGCCAAGCAAACCTGCTCATTTAAAGGATTCAAAAGATTCCAAGTTATGGTCCACAGTCAATATATATGCAGCCCCAACTCTGACAACTACATCTAAGGAACCATCCATTAAGGAAAGATGAGTGGGTAACAGCCCTCAGACCTGAAATATCCTCATCCTTCAAGGAAAAAATTAGGTTTAGTGTATTGTACTTTGTGACGTAGAATGAAATATTCATACGTTAGAAAGGCTTGCTACTAAGAAAAAATGCTTTGTTCCCTGTAGCCAGTCTTGAGGTGATAAAAAATTTCAGCTAATTAGAATAGCCAAATGTCTTTGAGTGTCCTCACTCATCAAAATTGTATGATATTTCTTTTGCTAGACTTCAAAACACAGAGATTGTTTTTAATTTCTTACACCTAATGGCTGATTTTTCTCAAATGTTGCCACCAAGGTCACAGAAGGAAGTTATTTGAAAGGCTTACTCCCTTGCCTTTTTCCTCAGGCCGTTGCAGTCACTTTAGGTGTAACTTATAAACGTCTACGGATAATTTATTCACTGGTGTAAAAACACAGACTCATCTTCTAGTTTTGTTTCCATTTATAATAAACTTCTTTAAAGACCTCATTGCAGATTATTTTAAGAGATTTTAAGTTTCAGTAAAAACCTAACCTCATCTGTTGTAGGGCTTTTAACATTTAAGTTATCAAGATTTAAAAATTACAGACATATTTTTTCTTTTTTATCAAGAACTTAAAGCAATTTGCTCATTAGGCTTAGAATTTGATCTTTGAAAAGTGAAAATAAAGATGTTGGCATTTTCCTCATTAAAAGTTGCTTATTTTCTTAGACAATATTTAATTGGAAAAAGAAATGTATTTCTTGCATTTGGGTATTTTAGTATATAGCTTCTTTTTGCTACAAGAATAAAACAAACACTATGTCACAGTAAACAAAGAAAGTGACTGACAGTTTTTGCAAGAACTTAACTTGGATTCTTATATTACGGAATTCATTGTCCAGATAGGTCTCTTTTAATTAGTACCATGGAATTTTACTTATTTCTTTCAACTTAGAATCTGTGAATGTTGATGATTTTATTTTCAAGTTATATCATGTTAACATTTTTATCTCTTTCTCCTTTTTCCAAAATGAGCGATGAAATTATATGCTTTAGAACTTCCGGCACCTCAAAGAGTCTTAGGCAGATATATCACCCACCATTCTCTATATATGATATTTGTTACTGTACAGGTGAGAGCAAGGACTGATAAAAATATACCAACTGGATCTTTTCTCTGATGAACAGAGATTGGTGTTTTAGATAGCAGGCATCTCCATAGGCGCAAACATGGCTCTTCGAATGTCAGTCTTATTACAGAGTACCAAAGTTCCACAGAGGAGAGTCCAAACTGTAATAGCTGCCTAGTGTCATGGAGTGTTCTTGAGGAAGGGGACTCTTGGAACCCTTTTTCCTGTTTGATGTGGAGGCTCTTCTTCTACCACTTCCTCCCCCACAGCACTACACCCACCAGCTGTACTACGCTACTCACCATTACACATGAAGTCCAAGTTACTGTGCTCTGTCTCTGCAGAGGCTGCTTCCTTCACTTGGAATGGCCTTTTTGTCATCTTTACCTGGTAAATTCCATGTATTCTTCCAGATTCACTACCTTTTTTTTTTTTTTTTTTTTGAGACAGTCTCATTCTGTCGCCTAGGCTGGAGGGCAGTGGCGCAATCTCACAACCTCTGCCTCCCGGGTTCAAGCAATTCTCCTGCCTCAGCATCGCAAGTAGCTGCGACTACAAACACCTGCCACCATGCCCAGCTATTTTTTTTGTGTGTGTGTGTATTTATAGTAGAGACAGGGTTTCACCATGTTGGTCAGGTTGGTCTTGAACTCCTGACCTCAGGTGATCCACCCACCTCAGCCTCCCAAAGTGTTGGGATTACAGGTATGAGCCACTGTGCCTGACCGTTTTTTTGTTGTTGTTTTTCAAATTGAAGCCTACACTGTGACTTTCTTTAAGTTGGATACTGGGTCTCATTCTGTTTTGTGTTGCCAGTAACAGTTATGTGGGCACAAAGGTGTTAAATGAAGGCTTGTTGGATGGATGAATGAAGGCGTGAATGGAATGACAGGTGATATATCTGCCTAAGACTCTTTGAGGTTTCTTCCAAAGCCACGTTACAGAAGGATAAAACCATCTCCTTCTCAAACCTCTCCACCAACATCCAAGGCAAAGACTAGGGATGTGACGGCTCCTGGCTAATAATTTAATGGAGTTCTCCTCAGTGATAATTTCAAACCTTTTGATCTCTGTAGCTAAAAGAAAGGTTGTTATGAGTTTACAGCTCTGCCACGGGACATTTTTATATTTTCTGCAAATCCCTTGTAGGGATAGTGAAAATTATATTTACTTTAAATTAAGATATAGTAGCAGTCTGGACAGGGAGAAAGGAAAGAAAGAAAATTGGCTAAAAAATCCTCTACATTATCTAATTAAATTAAATAATGTAAATACCTTCTGTGAGATGCAGCCTTTGTGCTTGTGACTGAGAAATGGACCCAAGTTTTGCACTCAGATTGACAAAGTGTAGAACAAGAGGACAAGGAAGTGATGTCTGTGTATGCTTTGCTCAGTGTCACACATGGGAAGCCAAGCAGTGCACCTGACACAGAGTAGGTACTCAAATATTTGTTGAACGATTTTTAAAAATCCACAAAAAACTCTGATAAAGCAGAAGCAGGAGCTCAGAGCCAGAGAAGTTAGTATCCGCAGGACCCACAGAAGCCTTGTGAGGTGCTGCTGCGGTGGGAGGTTCTGAATTTTACCGTGCAGCAGTGCTCCGAGTCAGTCTTGTCTGCATCTGAAGATTTAGGGAGACTTGGCTGGCAAAGAGATTACATAAAATAAAAGAGAAGAAACTATAACTTTAATCAAAGTTGCCTTAAGGAAGAACTAGTACATTTATGTTCAGTGATATTGAAACTAACACAAATTACCTTAGTGATGAGAGATGTGGAGGAAAGTCACTCAATTTTTGAAGATGACTGGAAAAAGTTGAAAATTGTAGTGATGTATTATGTGAAGACAGAGTGATTATGTGTTGTGCCTGGAGGAAGGCAGAGAGCATTTTCTGGCTTTCTGAATTAAACAACTTCCTGAACAATATGAGAATAGGGGAGGCATAGGGAATGTGTTTGGAAAGGCTACCCTGGAGAAGACGGCTGTGGGTGAGACGCATTCTCTACTTTGAAGCCTCCAAGAATAAAGCACCTCTTTATTTGGTGTGTGACAGTGAGTATAACCATTTCTGCTTCTGAAGAAACTACTCAGAACTGTAAACTTATCTGAAGAAGAGATGGGCATCAGAGCATCCAGTTAATAAAAATAACTACCAAAATGTATTCAGCATGTTATAAACAGCTTCCAGGTAACTCTCACAAACGCCTCTTTGACGTGGATACAATTACATCCTCATTTTACAAAAGAGATACTTGAAGCCCAGATAGAAAAACTTAAATCAAAGACAGTAGCCTAGCAACAGAAGTAGCAGTAACGGTAGTAGCAGTAATAATCATTTGTCGGGCGTCTAAGATATACCAGGTGTTGTGCTAAATGCTTCATACGTATTTTGGTAGTGCAGCCATGCATTGCTTTATGACAGGGATACAGTTTGAGAAATGTGCTATGAAACAATTTCTTTGTTGTGTGGACACCACAGAGTGTGCTTA
Source organism: Cacajao melanocephalus (assembly GCA_963573385.1). Classification (NCBI taxonomy): domain Eukaryota; kingdom Metazoa; phylum Chordata; class Mammalia; order Primates; family Pitheciidae; genus Cacajao; species Cacajao melanocephalus. The sequence continues at coordinate 16,553 of CAUYLG010076439.1, forward strand.
CCAAAACCCAGATCACATAGCCTCATGCACACTGAAGCGATATGGTATAACCTATTGCTCTTAAACTCCAAACCTGTATAGCCTGTTACTGTACTGAATACTGCAGGCCATCATAACACAATGGTAAGCATTTGTGTATCCAAATATATCTAAACATAGAATATGTACAATACAAATATGATCTAAAAGATAAAAAATGGTACACCTATATAGGGTACCTACCATGAATGGAACTTTCAGGACTGGAAGTTGCTCTGGGTGAGTCAACAAGTTTGAAGGCCTGAGACATTACTGTACACTACTGGAGACTTTCAAACACTGTACCCTTAGGCTATACTACATTTATACAAAATACTTTTCTTTCCTCAGTAATTAAATTAAGCTTAGCTTACTGTAACTGTTTTACTTTATACGTTTTGTAACTAACCTCCTCCCCACTTTTTTTTTTTTTTTTTTTTTTTTTTTTTGAGACAGGGTCTCACTCTGTCACCGAGGCTGGAATACAGCAGTGGGATTTCAGCTCACTGCAACTTCCACCTCCTGAGTTCAAGTGATTCTCCTGCCTCAGCCTCCTCAGCAGCTAGGATTACAGATGCCTGCCACCACTCCAGGCTAATTTTCATATTTTCAGTAGAGACAGGGTTTCAGCATGTTGGCCAGGCTGGTCTCAAACTTCTGACCTCACGCGATCCACCCACCTCGGCCTCCCAAAGCGCTGGGATTACAGGCATAAGCCACCACACCCGGCCTAAAAAAAACCTTTTTGATCCTTTTGTAATAACACTGAGCTTAAAACACAAACACACTGTACAGCTGTACAAAAATATATTTTCTTGGTCTCCTTATTCTAGAAGGTTTTTTCTTATTTTTAATTTTTTTCTTTTTAAAATCTTGTTAAAAACTAAGACACAAACACATTCATTAGCCCAGGCCTGCACAGGGTCAGGATCATCAAGATCACTCTCTTCCACCTCGGCAGCTTAAGGGCAACAATATGCATGGATATAGCATCTTCTACAATAAAAATGTCTTCTTCTGGAATCCTTCCTGAAGGATCTGCCTGAGGCTGTTTTACAGCTAACTTTTTTTTAATAAGTGGAAGAAGTACACTCTAAAATAATGATAAAATGTATGGTTAAGTAAATATATAAGCCAGCAACACGGTTGTTTCTGATCATGAGCAAGTATGTACTGTACATAACTGTGTGTGCTCTAGGTGTACAGCTGGCAGCACAGTAGGTGTGTCTTCACCAGCATCACCACAGACAAGTGAGTAACGCACTGAGCTATGACATTAGGACGGCCATGATGTCACTATGTGATAGTAATTTTTCACTTCCATTAGAATCTCACGGGACCACTGTCGTATATGTGGCTTGTCTGTTGTTGACTGAAACGTCTTTATGTGGAGCACGACTGTGCCTCAATCACAGCTCTTTGAGGTATATGCTTTCACTAAGACCATTTTAAAGATGCAGAAGCTAAGACACAGAGGGCTCAACTGGGAAGAACTAGTAAGCAGCAGAGTGGGAACCCAGCCCAGGGTCCGGCCTCAGGGTCGTGCTTCTAGCTGCTATGTTTCATTGCCTCTAATGAGAGCTGGGATGAGAAGGCAAGTTTGTCTAGACTTCGGTCCAGGTTGTCAGCCATGCCCCTCTCCCAGCGCCAGGTTCTACTCGGTGGTACTTCACCATTTCCACCACCATCTATTTCCTCCTTGGGCAAAAGCATGCAGATTCCACGTAGCAAAATCTGGATATGTTCGTATTTTTATACAGTGCACACCTTTGGTGGGTATGGTAAAATCTAGGATTTGGGGATAGGCACATTTGACCTTCAGATGTATGCTCTTTCTTCTAGAAGGCACTGTGATAGCTTTACGTTGAAATAAAATTCTTGAAGACACTGTGGTGCAGTAGCTTTTTCAAGTGTCCCTGGAGTGGTCCATTAGCAAACCTCCCTTTCTCCCTCTGTCTGAACCAAGAGGAAAAGCCGAAGCTGAAGTCGCAGTCCTCCCACTTGGAAGGGTGTGACTGTGGGTGCGGTACTCTGCTGAGCTCCTCTGTTCTCATCTGTTAAAATGGGAATCATGACACCATTTCACAGTGTTGTAGCCAAAGAACCCAGTGCAGGAAGTTAATATTGTGGGCATCTGAGAATCATTAATTTCTTCTTCCTGTTTTCCTCTTTCTCCCTCATCTCTCCCTTATCTTGGGCAACACAGCAAATAAGAATTTTCGATGGTATGAGCACTATGCTACAGTTGGTGTGTATTTGTGGACACTTCTGAGACATATCCGCAGACAGCAGCAAATAAAAGAAAAGGGTTCTTACGGAATGAAAATGTGAGATTCTTTTCAGAGTCCTCAAGTTCTACTCAACTCTCCAATGTACTGTATGTCTCAGGCCAGCTTAAGGACAGCTGGGATTTGGAAGGATATTCCACAGATTCTAGGGCTTTGTTAAGTACTATCTCATTCTCTGCTCTGGTGGCTTCACAGCTGTACATCCTGGATTGTACACCAGTTACCAGTAAAACAGAAAAGGAAGATCAGGGAAGTAACAAGACACTGCCAAACTCTTCGTGTGGGAGATCAAACATAATCCTGAAACACTCCAGCGAAGTAGCTTCCAATACTTGCTTTAATAATACTTCAGTTAACGTGGCAGTGCTGGGATTTGAATCTGGGTTTGCTTAACGTGGAAGCTGGAGATCTTCCCATGACCACAGTGAGCTGCCTCTCTCTAGGTACTTGATAAGCATGTATGAGTTAATAGAAGTCATTTTTAGGCTTGTGAAAACCTTTCCCAGACTTACTCCTTGTCAGGGAGTCGGTCTTGCATTTTGGCAAATGATTATGGGATCTTTCACATGCACCACTGAGGCACACTTGATGGAACTCTGGCTCCATTCTGCTTAGGAATGCAGGAACAGAGTTTAGTGGAATGTTTTTTTCTCTTGAGCAATTTGTCTGCAAACAGGTTAGGCTGAGGCTGCCACTGGGTGAGCAGTCGCTGTGCCTTGAGCAGGTGGTCACGATCAGGACATACAAGCAGGCACTTCCACACACAACTCTATCTTTGAAGCAAGAAAAGAACCGAAACAAATACAAACAAATAAAAAAAAAACAAAAACAACAAAAACAAAAAAACCAAAAACAATCAAATAACTGCTTTTTTTTTTTTTTTTTTTTTTTGAGATAGAGTCTCGTGCTGTTGCCCAGGCTGGAGTGCAGTGGCACGATCTCAGCTCACGACAACTTCTGTCTCTCAGGTTCACGCGATCCTCCTGCCTCAGCCTCCGGAGTCTCTAGGACTATAGGTGTGTACCACCATGCTCAGCTAATTTTTGTATTTTTAGTAGAGACGGGGTTTCATCATGTTGGCCAGGCTGGTCTCAAAATCCTGACCTCAAGTGATCTGCCTGCCTCAGACTCCTAAAGTGCTGGGATTATAGGCACAAGCCTTTGCCCCTGGTCAACTTTTTAAAGATAGTTAAGTGTTATAAGTGCTTGCCTTTCTTAACTCTCTAGACAGACACCTGAAAAAATGTCCATCAGAAAAGCAACAAGAAGCAGGCATTCCTTCAGGCTCCCGGCTCTCAAAGTTATTCTCTGGAGGCAAAACCGAATGGCCTGGACAGAGGGAGCCCCACAGCCCTGATCTGAGAGGAACCTCCGTTACATCTGTCTGTCATCACTCTTCCCGGCCAGAACCAATGTGCTCCCCTCCAGGTGGCTTCTCCTTTCTTCATCCTTTTCCTTTTTGAGGGAAATTTACACAAATTTCCTTCTTTCCCTTCTCAATTTCTCCTTGATTGAGTTGCGTTGGGCCTTTTATAACATCAAATTTGTGTTTAAGCCTCCATCCCTCAGCTTTAAGTGAGGATCTGAAACATCAACTTTTGCGATGCAGAGTTTAGATCAGAAGCATTTCAAAAACATGTATTATGTTTCTAAGTGGGGAAAGAGATGGGCATTAACAGAGAACCTGTTTTATAACAGATTAACAGGTATGCATTACGTGTTTGATCAATTAAAATTGTAATTGATCTAATCAATTAAAATTGTCTAATCAATTACACAATTTTTTGGTTTCCTTAAGATAGGAAGCAAACCAATTGCTCAAGATACATAGAGCTCTTCCAGAAATAAATCTTCCCTCTGGAGACATTGTACCCTCCATGGTGGTACTTGGTATCATAATGAATGAAGTCCTAAAAATATCTTTAAGGGAGGCATGGTAAGAAATGGGATTATTTTAGGACTCTAGTGTGATGCTATTGGCTAATGGGAAAAGACACAGTGAGCCAACAGCATCGCATTAGCCAATAGTACCTCTTTTCACATTAGCCAACAGCCCCACACTGGAGCACCACACATGTCAATCAAACAGGTGCCTACGGAGCACACCGAATGAAGGCTTTTCCTTAAAGAATCAGTCGGTGCACGCAGTTCTCATCTTCCTGATGTTGGCAACTCACATTTGAACTAAATCACAAATGTATTCTGCTCAATTATCTGCTTGGAGTTCACCTGAAGTTTTTCATGTCTGATCTCTCGATCTTTATGACTATTCTTCCAGTACTTTGTAACCTCCCAAGTATCATCACTAGAGCTACGGTCTGTTATCCAAGAATCTGTGAGAGATGACTAAGTCAGCATCCTCTCCCTGAGCGTACCACGGTAGGGACAGCTACTGTGTCCTCTGGAGGATGACAATGAGAACGCAGACACTGGCTCATCCTGATGTAGCCTGCAGTCCATCTGGGCCTCTAGACGTTCCTTTGCATTTGCATCATGCGCTTCCCCTACTACTCCAACTCCTACACCTTTTGGCAGGAAATATCCACACAGCTGGATTGGATGCAGAAGATGTTTTCATTTTTTGCCTCATTAAACTCTAGTTTCTCTCAAGCAATGTGTGTTTTCTTTATATTCCAGCCCAGAAATCATTTAACGGGAAGAAGGCATCTTAGAGCTGTGCTTTGAGAAACGGCTTAGGAACGGGGCACAAAAGCATATTGCATTCACAGAATTCTCCCTCCTCTCCTCACCACCCTCACCCCCAACATATAAGGTATATTCTGTAAAAAGTTCTCTCTGGAGCTCACTAGACTGACTTATAACTGCTGGGATTAGGATTTGTTGCCTGGAAGATTATGGATCACAGAGCAGTAAGTCAGTCAGTCAACAAGTATTGCCAAGCACTGTCCCAGGCTGGGAGAATGTGGTAAACAAGGCAGACAGATGTAATCCTTGTGCAGTTCAGGATTTATTTATTATTTATTACATAAATAATTTCAAGCATGGTAAATGCCATTAAGGAGAAAGCATGAGATGCTCTGGGAAGAGACAACAGCAGGATGTAAGATAAACACCTCTGCCTTTATTTAAATGTGCCCGGAAGACAGCTTTCTCCTGATTGTCCAGTGCTGCTTTTAGAATTTGAGTGTTTCCTCTTTTCTTCTTTTCGAGAAGGAGTCTCGCTCTGTTGCCCAGGCTGGAGGGCAGTGGCGCACTCTCAGCTCACTGCAATCTCTGCCTGCTGGGTTCAAGAGATTCTCCCACCTCAGCCTCATCAGTAGCTGAGATTACAGACATGTGTCACCACACCTGGCTAATTTTTGTATTTTCAGTAGAGACTGGGTCTCACCATGGTGGCCAGGCTGGTCTTGAACTCCTGGTCTCAAGTGATCTGCCCACCCTGGTCTCCCAAAGTGCTGGGATTGCAGGTGTGAGCCATTGTGCCCGGCCCTTTTCTTAATTCTCATATGTCTGTTTGAAGGACAAAATGTTCACTGAATCTATTATAAGCTGTGATCAGAATGTTATTCAACTAATTTAAAAATCTTCATAATTCATGTAGAAAGATCAGCATTGCCCTTAATGAAAAAGAGTTCCATATTCATTTCATAGAAAATGAATTATTTAATTGGGAATTTTAATATATTGGATATTTGCTTTAAATTCCCTGTGAGTCAGTCTGTTGAAAGACCTCAAGTGAATTTTTGATTATCCCAATAAGGGGAGAATTGGCATAAATATTTATCCAGTGAGATTGGGTTCAAGTTCCTCCCAAGAACACTGGGGAAACTACCCTTGTTAGAAGTGTAGCAGAGCGCAGCGTTTCTCAAAGTGCAGCAGCTGCATCCAAACCCTCACCTTCAGCATCACATGGGAACTCATTAGAAATGCAAATTCTTGTGGCCCACTCTCAAACCATGAAATCAGAAACTAGGGATGAAGCTATCAACGTGTGTTTCAGTAGCCCTTCCAAGTGATTCTGTGCATGCTAAAGTTTGATAGTCACTGGCCTAAGGCTTACGATCATGGATCTGACATCACACAGATCAAAATTGAACTCCTAGCTCTCCCACTTAATAGCAGCATGACTATAGATGATTTCCTGATGTCTCCATTTTCTCATCTGTCATAGGAGCACAGTAATAACTGTCTAACTTATAAGTCTGATGTAAGGACTAGATGAAGCAATGCTCACAAAGTAAGCACAGTATGTGTTTAAAAAGTATTAGCTGTTAGTTTTAATGAAGTTTCAGCTGTTTTTCATCTATGCGGCTGGACTAACAGGAGTTACTTGCAGGACAAAATGGAACTCAGTTTATTTTTAATAAGGTGAAATCATGTTCACGTTGGCAGTGAATATCAAAACCTACTCAGGCAGCAGAGTGAGTGACATACTTCAGAGACTTAGGAAAACCTCAAAACTAAGACATAATCAGGAGATCGCCTTCAGCTGCCACACTGGGAACCTGGATTGAGAAGCTGGTCTCACTAGGTTTTCACAGGCTTCAATATCGGGGATAGGTTTGACCTAGACCACAGCTGTGACCTTTGCCTGGGACTTGAGATGAGATTGTGTTGCTTTGCTAGCTCAGCTGATACCTGTCTCTTTAGAGCTCTTTATCTGAACCTTTCCTGAGACACTGATCATCTCTGCCAGGTACTGTAGTTATTTATGGGTATGCTGTGACTCCCCAGCTGGATGCCACCTTCTTGGGATGGGGTCCAAAGCAGAGTCATCTTCATATGGCCCTTGCTCCTATCATCAACACTTTGCCCCGGGAGAGGACTGATGTTTTTGAAATGAATAAATGAGTGAAAGCATGTTTTCAAACTGAAACGCAAAGCTGAAATAGTTCACGTCATATTCTTACCACGGTAGATAAACACTCACTGTAAGAAGAGAGACAAGCTTTTCCAAAAGTGAAATTTGATCCTTATCATGACCTAGAAGGGCAATGGAGGCGAGTGGATTTCACCTCCTAGACTACACTGGAAAACTGCATGTGCTGTTCTTAGGAAGCCCTGAGCCATTTCAGGCAGGACCATGGGAATATATTCACCTGCAAAGAGGGTGGCATTTCCTTGCCTCCTTATACTTTGAATGTCTTAAGAGGGTCAACAGAAATTACATTAATTTTCATATTTTAGGATAAAGAGCAGTATGTTGCACATAAGAGATAATATTTTTTGAATAAATGTATTTAGAAAAGTACCGCAAAGCACTTACCTTGGCAAAGCAAGAAGCAAGCAATCGAGCACATATAATGAGATTATTTATTTATTGCTTTCATCTTAGATTCTAGACACTTCGGCTCTTTCTTACCCAAGTTGGAAGGCTGTGTGCAGAATCTGAGAGGTATGAATTGGAAAGTCCAAAGGAGGAAAGAGTTCCCTGTAGAAACTCATCTTCCCGTTCCCAGGGAAGTTGCTCAGAAGCCAGTGGAGTGCCTTGCTTAAAAGTTTTTATTGGCAGCACAGTGTGTTTTCAATAATAATTCTGGTCATTCTTTAAACTCTGCCCAGTGTTATTTTTCTTAATTTTTTGACTAGGTGTTAACATTGCTATCATCCAAAAATTAACAAAAGGCATCTAGTAGAAAATCTTTCTCACACCCCTATTGCCCATCTGCCTAGCTCACCCATCCATCATGCCCTGTCCATAAGTAAGCACTGTGATTTGTTTTTTATGTGTCCTTCCATAGTTTATGTTCATACAAGTGAACACAGATGCTATACATATTTTTATTTTCCTACCCTTCTAATGGCAAGAGATAACACACTGTACCAATTATTGTATACTTTGCCTTTATTACTGGACACATCTTAAAGATTTTCCTATACCAGTGCATAAGAAATTTATTTTTACTATATCTGCATAATATTCAGTTATAGAAATATATTTATCTAGTACCTTATTGATGACAATTTAGATTATTTTGTATTTTGACATTAGAATCATTGCTTGTAATAAATAATTTTGTAAATAGTGCTACATATTTTCAAGAAACAGTTTTAACTCGCTATCTCTAAATTTAGAAAAAGTAACAATATTAGGCAAAACAAGGAAAAATAATACCAATATTCTACGCCAGTATTAATTTTCCAATTACTTGATTTAATTATTCTAACATTCTGCCCACATTTTCTTATTCACATACTTAATATACCACAACATATAAGCACAGATGAAATTTCATGAGGTTTCTGATGGACCACATTGAAACTGTTTTCTTTCTGCAGTCTATCCTGGGTGCTATTTACTCCACATGTGGCTTTACTCTTGATTTAAAACCAGTCTCCACCCTCCAAATGTTCCTCCTGAGTCTTCCAATATTTCTATTTTGGGCACTAATATTCACTCAGTTACTCAAGTCAAAAAGCCTGGCAATTATCCCAAGTTCTCTTTTCTCCTCACCTGGAACAGCCAATCCATCAGCAGAGTCAATAAACCTTGAATGCCACCACTTCTCGCCACCACCAGAGCTGCCACCCTGCTCTCCTCCCTCACCCGGACTCCTGAACAGGTGCCCTTGCTGCTGGCCTGTTTTCATCTGACCCCATATGCTCTAACAGCCAGAGGAAAAGCCAAATGAGATTACGTCAGGGCCTTTGGACCAGACAGCCAAGATTGGCTCCTACTTTCTCATCCATCCTGGAGTCAGAACCTCCTCCTGCCCAGCCCCTTGCTGTTCTTGGAATTTCGTAAGGCTTATTCCCACCTCAAAGCTTTGCAGCTGCTGTCCCTTCTGCCTTCCACCAGAATGCCTTGGTCCTTTTTCACATTTGGTCTTAACTCAATCATCACCTCCTCAGACGGGCCTCCTGATGACATCATCCAAAACAGTCCCTCCTTCGCTTTATCTTGTGCTAATTCTGTTCAAAGTCCCTCCATCCCTTTATCTCTTGCTAATTCTGTTCAAAGGACTTATCGCCAGTTATGGGCATTTTTCTGTGTTCACTGTTGTCTCTCCCACTAGAAGGAGACTGTTCAGCAAACCCTGGGCTTTCTCCACATTCATTGTCACGTTCACGTTTCAAGTCATGCCTGATACAGGGTGGGTATTCAACAAACGTCTGTGAAGTGAATGAATAGATATAAAATAAAATACTGTTTACCTGTGCAAATGTTCTGGATACCTCTGGAAATGGCTTCAACTCTTAGAAATGCTCATCATCCAAAACAATGTTTATGATTTCTGGGTAATGCCCTATTTTAGTGTGTTTAGGAAAAAGTAATGGTGTGGACTTAGGCAGATCTGGGTCTTAGTTTTGAACATATATGTCCTTGGAAATCTTTAGCAAATTACTGAAACTCTCTGTAGGTTAGTTTTCTCAGTTACAAAATGAAAGTTTGAATTATGTGAGCGCAAGTTATATTTTAACTATTTATTAATTAAACAAGTATTTATTGAACATGTAGTATATCCTAGGCATTTGGGATCACTGGTGAACAAGACTGATGCCATCACTGTAAGCTTACAGCTTAGTGAAGGAGTCAGGTTCTTCCAAATGGTGAAACGTGTGACAGAGGTACATGGTGCAATGAGAGCAGAGACAGGGGCCCCAACTAAGCGAGGCTGTCAGGGTAGGGACAGAAGCTTGTGGCTCGAGTTCTGAAAGATGGTTCCGATTAACCAGGTATGGAGGGGTTGGGAGTGCTGCCAGTGCAAGGGGCGTGGCATATTCTAAGAAGGGAAACAGGCCAGTGTGGCTGCCTGCAGAGATTGACAGGAGGGGTGGGCAGGGGCCAGCCTGTGTCACTGAGAGACAGGAATGTGCACGATGAATTGTTTGCTTCCCTACTGGGGATGAGGGAAGTATAAAAATGGAAAGTCCGCATTGTAGAAATTGTTTATAGCAATTTCAAAAAGTAGTTTCATGTTTGTTAAACTAGTAATAAAGTTGGGCTTGCATTTTGTGTGACTTTTTTTTCATTTCACTTATTTAGATGATTAATTGTTATGGTTTTTATAAAATCATCAATCTGCAAGGAACTGGACATTAAAGAAACAAAATGAAACAAAATCAAACAAAACCCTTTGGCATCGTTTGTGTAACCTTGTGAGCTACGTTAAAGATTTTGGTTTTCAACTTGTGAGCAATAGTGGAAACTGTAGCAAATGCTCATGTCACTAGCATGCTAGCTTGCAGTTTAAATGGGGGGAAGTTTTAGCCAATAATTTTCTTTTTTATTGTAATAATTTATTTAACCCAATATATCAAAACTTATCATTTCAATATGCGATCATACAATATGATTAATGAAGTATGTATTTCTGGGACTATTTCAAATTCACTCTGTATGTTAAGCTTCCAGCACATCCCAATTTAGACATTGCCTGTGAATGTACAGGTCTGATTTCCCCACTTTTTTTATCTTAAGGTTGATCAGTAGATCCAGGGACTCTTTCCCTGTTCCTTTCATTTAATTGCTTAGCATTTGCCAACAATTCTCTTTGCTTGAGTAATAGCTGAGTAAACCCAGTTTGCATGCACTTACAGACTGTGAGCCTCTGGGTGGGCCTATACATTCCTGCATCACCAGACTGTGAGCCTCTGGGTGGGCCTATATGTTCCTGTATCACTAGACCTGTGAGCCTCTGGGTGGGCCTATATGTTCCTGCATCACCAGAGTCGACTTCATTACAGAGAGAAGCTCAATAATATGTGCCGGATTAAATTATAAATGTAATTCAGGATAGCCATTCTCAATACTTTCAGCCTGTGACCCCAATGGGAACACCTATACACACCCCTGTGGGAGGAGGTTCCAGGAGACAAACAGCTATTTACACATGGCTGAGGGTGGGGAGTGGGATCATGCTGGGGCCTCATGGGAACACACAATTTTTGAGCTTTGTACACTTGAGCTTTGAACAGTGTGTAGAAGGGTCTCTATAAACCATTTGCAACAAATGGTGGGTAGGGAGAGGACAGCATTTAAACAGCTGTGTATCTGAGCTACCATCCCAACTCTCCAACTGATTCCGGATAGAATTTTAAGCATGTTCCATCATTTCCTGCAAGCAACCGTCAGCGGCCACCGGCGGCACAGTTCTGTGTTAGATCTAAAACTCAGTGATTCTTACAAAAACCCAGCAGTCCCTTTTGATATGAAAGAGAAAAATTGAGGGCAGAGACCTAGGGCTGGCTTATACTCATCCCATTTTATCACACAGAGAACAAAACTACTGGAGCATAAGCCCTAGTTTTTGTGGAAGGCAATTAAATCCTAACTCACTCCAGCAAAATCATCAAGATCCAGGCTTGAAGCCCCTCCACGCCATTGCCTTCCATGCGTTCTTCGTCGCCTGATGGCTGAAATTTGTAAACAGCTGCCCCTGTCCTTAGCGCGAGCTGCTGAGAGTTCAGCTGCGACTCTATCCTCCTGTTCTAACTGCGCAGCTATATCCAGAAAGGGGAACAGGTCGGGCCAGTAGGGCTCTTGTGAGAATGACTTATCCCATCAAGTCTCAGTAATCTTCTAATGGAGAAAAGTACTGGCAAGGATTGCCCAAGACAAGGGATAATCCTAAGTGACATGTTTAGAAACCCTGATTTTTTTTTTTAAGGATTAGCTCTAGCCTCCTAGTTAAAAATCAGGTTACTTCTCTAGCTGACAGCAGGGGGCAGCAGATCAGAGTCGGTTCTATGAAAGTGGTTAACAAGGATGGAAAATGTGTGATGGAAAAATCCTCAAAGTACTTAAATCTAAATATAGAAAACCTAAAAGTTGATTCCTCATTTAAAATTTATTTGACAAAAGAGGAGAGCTAAGTATAAAGAACTTTGCATTTATTTTCAGTTCATATTCTATATTACATTTATTTTACAGTTCATGTTGGATTAGATTGCATCTCATGAGGTCGCCATTTTTTTGTAAGTCAAAAACAAATATTAGTAATTTTATGGGGTCAAACCTTAAAGTCTGCAGCAGAATTTAGATATAGAACTACTTTTTAAGTATACACAAAGAACAGGCACGTGTTTGCATTCAGCAACCGCCGCTGCTTCAGAGAGATGATGATGAGTCCTTTTGGACCTTAAGACCAGTTCCCGCCTAATGCCCCTGCTCCTGGCTCTTCCTCCTCCCCCAAAATTGGGATCACAGATAACCTTCAATTCCCATGACATCTTTTCCCAAACCCATCACAACTCCAGTGTCAGTCACTCTGTCCCCATCAACTCTTTAATCCGTCCCGGTGACCTGTGTAGACCTATCTTGCTCTTCCTGGTTCCCTTGTTGTTTATTAGACTGGGACACAGCTGGGGCTAAAAGCACAGGCTTCCACAGTATTCCCCTTCCTTTCAGACTCCCTGTGTTGAAAACAAGATTGTTTTATGTCTGAGTTGCCGAGCCTGAGTGAGTTCTTGGTCTGTTCTGTAAGTATTTCTCAAAGTGTGGTTCCTGGCCAGAAGCATCAATATCACCTAGGAACCTTTTTGAAAACAAATTCTTTGGCCCCACAAAAACCTACCAAATCAGACATTCTAGATGTGGGAGTCTAGCAATAGGAGCTTTAAGAAGCGGTTCTGGTGATTCCGATGCATGAGGAAGCTTGAGAATAACTGCACTAGGTCATAAAGCTGTGTTTCTCTTTTTTGTTTTCTGTTATTAACTGCCTTGTACACCTTATTGTTTTTCTCTAGACAGTGTGTAACTGCCTTTCCACAGGCTTAAAGTTCAGTTTAATCCTAGATTATGCCAGGCGCTGTGGCTCACGCCTGTAATCCCAGCACTTTGGGAGGCTGAGGTGGGCGGATCACCTGAGGTAGGGGGTTTGAGACCAGCCTGACCAACATGGAGAAATCCCGTCTCTACTAAAAACAGAAAATTAGCCAGGCGTGGTGGTGCACACCTGTAATCCCAGCTACTCGGGAAGCTGAGGCAGGAGAATCGCTTGAACCCAGGAGGCAGAGGTTGCAGTGAGGCGAGATCGCGGCATTGTTACTCCAGCCTGGGCGACAAGGGCAAAACTCCGTCTCAAAAATAAAATAAAATAAATAAAATAAAATATCCTAGATTATTAGCTGCACTCCTGTTATATGTGGAATAACTTCCCAGTTGCAAAATTCCAACTTCCCGGGATGCTGAAATCACCCATCTGGGTCCTGCAATGCGTGCCTCTGCCCACATGCTGGAGAAACTGGCCATCGGCGTCAGTACAGCTGAAGGTAGCGGTGCTCCGTGAACGTGGGTCTTTGCCTACCCCCATGAGTCTCTTACTGACTGGCACTACCCCTGAGACTTGTCCTGTATGATGTCTGGTCTTTTTCTAACCTATTAGGACGAAATAACCATGTTTGGGCCTTAAATATGCCGTATGCCTTCCTGGTTGTTGAAATCGTATTTAAGCAGTTAAAATAAGAGGAAATGTTAGGATCTGTTATTCAAAGTGGATAATTTTACTCTAAAAGAGGTCCAAATATTTGCGGCTTTTTTGAAAGACATTTTATGCTTGCTTAAACCTTTCATCATGTTTATCTCGGTAGCAACATGGCGATAAAGGAAAAGGCCATCTCCTACAAATGTGAATTTTGAGAAAGAAACGGTATAATTTAAGCACAGTTTTCTTTCATACAATCCCTGTTTGCTTATTTGTCCATTTCTCCCCTAGACATTGAGTTCCTTGAGGAAGGAAATATTTTGTCTTGTTCAGCCTTGTATCTCCAGCAGTAGCCTACAAGACAGTAGGTACTCAATAAATGTTTAAGAAAAGAATAAATTGAAAAAGACACAGACACATACACAAACCCACTCACATACAGAAATAAAGGATACATTTCTCCAACTTGTCTAGATTATTAAATGTTTTTCAAATAAAAATGGATTCTTTGCATTTAACCAAGATTTAAGCTGAGTGTCTATTGTTATGTTCAAGACAGGGGCTAGAGTTGAATCGGTGCCAGGGTTGCGAGCTCTGTCAGTAATGGACCTGGCAAAGCTACTGTCCTGAGAACGCAGATCATCGTCACATCTTAGGCAGCAAAGACCTCAAAGGACGGCTATTCAATCCCTTTTTTTTTGGAGAAGGAAACTGAGTTCCACAGAGGTGAAGCCAATTTCATCAGGTCACTGAGTTGGCTGGGGGCAGACTTGGAACAGAGAGCCAGGATCCCTGACTTTTAATCTCTTCACAGTCTGCTTTGGAATTGCTTTTGGCAATTATTTATAATGATAGAACCACACTGGAAAGTTTGACTTTTTCCCAAATACTTTTTTCAAGATTATAAATATCTTAGAAAAATGACAAGATGCCTGAAGCCGTATGTTCTGATGTATTTAAATTATTCTTATCTGTTTCCTTTAACAGAAACTTGCTATAATTTTTTTTCTAAAGAGGTTCAAAGATGCAACGTTTCCAAACTTATAAATAAAAATTCATTGGATACAGCACAGCCCAATTAACTCAAACGTTAACAAGAGGGTTCTTGAGATGATCAGTTAAGTTCACATGTATCTAAACTCAATTTTCTTTAACTTCATTTATAATGAAAGAAATAGAAATAAAAATGAGACAACAATTTTTGTCTATCAGATTGGCAAAGATTAAAAAGTGTGACTGGTTTTGGAGGGCAGTTTGCTGATGGAATCAAATTTCTAAATGCATATGGCCTTCCAGCACTAATTTCATTGCTAGTTATTGCTAATAGTGATAAAATTAGAAATGTGCAAAGATTTCCACGTACAAGGATATGTTTATCTCAATCTTATTTAGAGTCATAAAAACTAGAAGCAACCTACATATCTATAAATAGGTAACATATCATATACATTATGTTAACCCAGTAAACAAAACATTATGGAGCTATTTAAAAAGATAAATTATATTTATATTTACTGAGACTGGAAGATCTCCAGGACACAGGGAGCAGGGAGGAAAAATAGAGTTCGAAACCTCAGGTATAGTAGAATCCTTTTTATATAAAAGTGTGTGTGTGTGTGTGTGTGTGTGTGTGTGTGTGTGTGTGTGTGTGTGTGTGATTATAAAGAGACATATGTAAGAATGTCCTTTAAAATACTGACAGCAATTACCTAGGATGAATTTGGGCTGCTTTTTATTTTGCTGTTTACATTTGCTTGAGTTTCATACATGAGCAGGGATAAGCTTTAAAATTAGACCAAAAAATCCCAAACTAAACAACCCCACTTCCCCGCGAAAGTTCTATCTTCAGGTTTTAAACAAAATAAAGGTAAATAATGTTTTGGTATTGCCAAATTCTGCTTTATGATATTCTGAGGAATGAGTACTAGGCAAATGCATTTAAGACATTTCAAATGCTACAAGAGATAGGATTTCAAATATTATTTGATTTGATTCTTATTTAAAATTGGAAAAGTAAAAGTTAATTTAAGCTCTATTCATGTTCCTAACTTTTTTAAAGATACCTTTGATGAAGTACTTCATGACCCCAGATTTTAAAAAGTAATTATTTAAATTGACAAATAAAAATTGCATATATTTATTATGCACAATATGATGTTTTGAAATATGCATGCATTGTGGAATAGCTTCATTAAGCTAGTTAACATATGCATTTCCTCATATATTAGCATTTTTGTGGTTAGAACACTTAAAATCTACTCTCTTAGAGATTTTTGAGAATAGAATACATTGTTGAAACTACAGTCCTCATGGTGTACAACAGATCTCTTGAACTTATTCCTCCTGAATAACTGAAATTTTGTATCCTCTGACCAACATATCCCTAACTCCCCCCGGCCTGCACCCCACCCTCTGGTAACCACTATCCTAGTCTCTGCTTCTAGGAGTTCAGCATTTTTAGATTCCACATAAAAGTGAGATCACATGGTATTTTTCTTTCTGTGCCTGGCCTATTTCAGTTAACATAATGAATGACCCCTGAGTTTAATCCACATATATCTTGAATTTTTTTAGCACTGATGGCTGTTCCAGACCACGTATGTTTGTTCTGCTTATGTACCCAAGCGACTCCTGTTACCAGGAAATCGACAGTCAGCCATGGAAATGACTATGGCCACCTGCTGCATAACTGCTATATGCACATGTGCGTTCTGTGCTGAAGCTGTCCCCCACAGCACCAGCTCCTGCTGCTAATGCTGGCATTTTCCGGGGAAGCCTGTCCTAGATGAAGTGACTGGAGATAATGGAGCGATACACAATTCTTTTTTTTTTTTTGAGAAAACTAATTTCAATACTAGTGAAACTTCTATTACTAAAAAGGCAGGACTTTAACTGAATTTTTGAAATTCTAAAAGAAATTGAAAACGAGTCCGAAATTTGGAACAAGGAACACTGATGAAATACAAACAGAATTTTAACAGTTCTGGGTACTTATGTCAAGTCCTTCCCTTCCTCCTCCTTTTCAAGGTTCAGCAAGAAAGCCAGTATTTTTGGTGACAAGTGAGTGATGGGGAGAGATTCAGGAGCTCCATGAACATTTGCTGAATGAATAAAGTTTCACTTTGAATTAAAATTCTGCTAGGACCAGGCTCCCCTGAAGAAGAGCCTCACCCTCAGAGATTCTGATTCGGTAGGCCTTTGCAGAGTCCCCAAATTTGCTTCTAGGTGGTGCTGATCCGCTGGTCTTGGGACCACCTTGAGTAGCATTTCTTTAGATTGCAGTCTGTTCCCTATGTTTGAATGTGACCCACTTTGACATGGCTGATGGAAGAGAACACTTCTCTGTCCAGGAAGTTTGTTCTAGGACTCAGAAAGACCCAATGGGACACAAAAGAAAGGATATCCTCCCTGACAAGCCAGGCAGATCTGCTGAATTTGGCTTGGCAGTTGATTAGCAGAGCAAATGCTCTGTCCAGCTTGCTGTTACATCCAACCTTCAACTCTATCCAGACAGCAGGTTGGCATACAATTCATGCATATGAATAGCTGCTACTCTGGAGGATATCTTATATGTATTTCCATAGAGTAAAATTTGCATTTACATATAGCACATTTCTGCACGTGCATATGGCAAGATCTATGTATATATATATATGCATATATACCTATATATATACATATATATACACATATATATACATATATATACATATATATACACACATATATATACATATATATATATACACACACACACATACATATATATATAGATGGAAGATTGGAAAGATTGTGTGTACTGAACCAGGGATTAAGCTAAATGTCTGTTGAGTAAACCAGCCTATTTAGGGAAAAGAAATGGTGGCGAGAATTAGCATTTATGAAGCCTCTGTTATGTACCATGCGCTGTTAAGAACCTTCACGCACACTGTCTCAGTCAGTCCTCAGCACAAATGGCATGATAAGGTGGACGCTGAGAACCTTATTTTGTGGATGAGGTCTCTGAGTCTCACAGTTTAAATAACTTGCCTAGTAAAAAATGAAATTACTGAATGGCAAACTTGGAATTTGAATTCAGTTATTGTTTGTGAAATCTATACCCTCTCCACTTTATTTCCACTGACACACCATGAAGCAAATAAACATGAATCTAATATCAATTTGTATTCCCTATACCATTTATTACTCTCCTTGCTTGGGTTTTGCTGAACACACAACAGGGCTCAATACTAATGCTCTAATTGTTTGGAAACTACCATCTCAAAAATATTAATTTCCTTATGTGGTAGTATTTTATTGAATTAATGTATTTTAAAAAGCATTTTCTTTTTACCAGTTCGGTATCATAAATTAGAGACTCACTGTGTTTATGTGCCTGCCTGTTATAAATGGTCAGATGTCAATTTTAAAGCACTTTGGATAGCAAAGGACCTGATTTTGGCACAAATAACTTGGCCATGAATAAACCCAGAAGTGAAACCAGGCTTATGAAAGCCTGTATGAGCTTTTCGTTGTATGAGAATTAAATGAAAAAAAAAAAAAAGAGCTGCATGCAGTGTAGTGGCAAAAGGGGCAGAGCAGCGGACTTACAATGAAACATACTAACTTACAGTGTAAGTCCCAACTTATAATATGAAACATACTAACTTACAGCATAAGTCCTGACTTACAACATGAAACATACTTACAGTGTAAGTCCTGACTTACAACATGAAACATACTAACTTACAGTATAAGTCCCGACTTATAATATGAAACATACTAACTTACAGTGTGAGTCCTGACTTACAACATGAAACATACTTACAATATAAGTCCTGACTTACAATATGAAACATACTACTCTAGTCAGAAAAATGATACTTAGAATTTATAATAACATGGGAAGATGATAATGTATAATGCTATGTAAAAAAAGTTTCAGAATTAAAGTGTACATGCAGTGTGACTTCAATTAAAGAAAACCACATATACATAGAAAGAAAGATTTGCAGGAGCTACAGCAAAATGGCTGTATTGTGGTATGTGCTTATGGCCATTTTTGCTTTCTTTTCAAAACTTGTAAGTTTTCTCTGTTGTTTATTTTCTACCAAGGGCATGTGTATCTGTTGTTTATTTCTACCATGAGTATCTGCGCCACGGGGCCTCCACCCCATGTGGGATATGTTTATGGGTCATTTTCACTTTCTTTTCAAACCTTGCATTTTTCTGTTGTTTATTTTCTACCATGAGCGTATATATACCACTTTAATAATAAGAAATACATATTTTTTAAAGTCAACCTACTAATTCTTTTCCTATCTATAAAAATTTGCAGGTAGTCACAATTATTTTGGTACTTGCATGGTTTGAGTGTCCCCACCAAAACTCATGTTGGGACCTTAATTGCCAGGGCAGCAGTGTTGAAGGTGGAACTTTCAAGATGTGGAGCCTGATGGGAGGCATCTGGGCCATGGGGCCTCACCCTCGTGGGGAGCTTGCTGCTATTCTTGTGATAGTAAGTTCTCGCACATGGGACTGGATTAGTTGGTGTGAGAGTGGGTTGCTATAAAGTGAAGTTCCTCCTCATTTTGGCTGTTATTTTGGCACACCCACTTTCCCTTCTGCTTCTCTGCCAGCTGCATGAGGCCCTCACCAAAAGCTGAGCAGATGCCAGCACCACGTTTCTTGGACTTCCCAGCCGCCAGAGTTGTAAGCCAAATAAGTCTCTTTTCTTTATAAATTATCCAGTCTCAGGTATCTTGTTATAGCAACACAAAACGAACCGAGACAGTAGCTGTCATGGCAGCCCACTGTATATTATATGTGTGTTTCTGTGTGGGTGAGAAAGACAGGGAGAGAAGAAGGAGACGGGGATTGGGTAGTGAGAGCAGTGGAAGTGGGCCAAATGGTTCCTTATTGATGACAGTTTTCTCCTGCCATTATTTTCAAGGGGTCTGGAATCAAGTTCATATCCTGGCAATGTACTTCATTTTTCAAGATGAAATATACTAATATATTTCAGATGGGATTCATCTACGCATTTGAACATGTGGAAGAGGAAGGAATAAAAGAAGTTTCTATATGCGTAGGCGAAAACCTATCTCTTGGATTCTTAGAAAATAAAGTGAGTTAGTAAACCCAGGAAAACAGTGCCTGGCATTTAGGAAATGTTAGCTATTATTATTTCATCAAAAGGAGCTGCTTTTAATTTTAAACTTAAGCTTTGGATCTCATGATTTTCTACTTTATGTTACTTCTGAGTAACTTAATTCTGCCCTGTTAGCTTTCAGGAAAAAACCTTCAATTTGCAAAGGAAGCTGAGCTCTGAAGAAATGAGGCCTTTGCTAGAAGGGCTGGACACAATTATGTATAGGTGCCCTAGAGAGAAGGGACAGGGTGCCACGTGCCTCTCCAAGAGCCGAGTCACCAAGGAGAAGAGTCAAGCAGAGCAGGGATTTATGGGGTTCCTGAGCCCCCATCCTTTCTCTGTTGTGCTCTCTTTAGCAACGCTTTGAAAGGCTTAACCCTTACTCCATGGCTATCGCCACATTCTTCAGCTCTGAGATTTAGGCTGGGCTTTCTGGAAAGAAAAGTAAGCAGAATACACTTGGCAGCTTACATGATAGCACGAGTAACCTTTGCTACTCATTTATATTCTAGGTATATAAAACTATTACTAAACTGAGTGAGGCTGGTCAATTACCTTGTACTAAAATGGAATTAATGGGGTATTATAGTAACCTAATCAGTTAACACGTTTATTCTGCTCCTCATACATACAAGGTGCTAAAAGAAATAAGAACAAATGTATATAATTAAAGCCTACCTTAAGAAACTTCAAGCCATCTTGTGTGATGGAGTTTACCATGTTACAAAAGTAAAAAGTTCATATTGTTTCGTACGTAGGGAAATACAGATGAAATCCAAATGAAGTGTGGAGTCCAGTTAATAGTAAGTACCAAAGGACCAAGGTTGGTTCATTGGTTGTAACAAATATACCACAGTAATGTATGATGTTAACAGCAGGAGAGACCGCACGCAGGGTACGTGGGAACTCTGTGTATTATCTTTGTACTTTTCTGTAAATCTTGAACTATTCCAAAATAAAAAAAAAAGTTTATTGAAAAAAAAATAGCCTCTGTGAAGCACTGGACATTTTTGCCTGCAAGCACACTTAGAATCTTTCAACTCTGGCCTCCTTTCATGTGACCATAATAATAAAATGACCAATCATCTTAATTTTATTTCTCCAGGAGAGACCAACGTGTTCGCTAGTTTCATCTGCATTGAACCGAGGCTTTGGGGCTGCCCTTGCAGTGTGTACAGGACGTATATAGCCTCATGAGGTAGAAGTCAGGTCAGCCCTTTGGCTTGGGGAAAGCAGAATCTCCCAACTTTCTCTACCTGGTTGTGAGGCTTTGGTAACTCTGGAATTTTAGTTCAAGAATTTTGGTATTATTGTTAGGACCACCCAATATTAACCAGGTTTTGTGCAAGTGGGACAGAAAAGAGCAGGGAAGCAAGGTTTCTGGTGTGAAATGTGTCCTCTCTGGGCTTCAGCTTCCTCATCTAGAGAGTGGGGTGGGATCCGCTAGTTCCAGCATTACTTGGCTGCAGCATGTCTATCACATCCACCTCTACTCCCACCACTGCCATCAACTCCACCCCATCTCCACCTCCACCACCTCCAACATCACTCTCACCAACACCGTAAAATTATGGCACCAACAGGCATACTACCTAGTACAAAAATGGATTCTGATGAGGTAAACGTCTTAAAGGTAAACTCTGCAGAGGTGAATATACAAAATGGTGCACACCCTCTCACATGGAGATTCATAGAGAATAAAATTGCTCGTCTCATCTAGGCAAGAAATTCTTCCTTTCATCTATTAAAATGTGGGCTGGCTGATCACCCGTTTTCTCACTAGGTTCAACGGAGTTGAGATGCTACCAAAGGTGCCCTTTCCCTTAATAACTTGTATAGATGAGAGGTTAGAAGGCATTTAATCTGTTAATCCCTTCAAAATTGTGCATCTGCACAAAAGGCCTTGAAATCCGGTTACTCTGGAGATTTAACAAGAGCTGTCTAGTATAATTAGATCAGCATGATGAATACAAACCTCTAAACTATCATTTAACACTTTGGTGGGCAAGGGAAATAGCATGTTTAATAAAACTGTCTGCCTCCATCCATGGGGGTTGGCATGATAAGGTTTACTAACATAGCCACACAAAATAAGAGTTTACAAGAAAAATACAGAGCAACACAATGAAAAAGGTAACTAACTGAGGCAAAGGAACGTTCAACATAGACATGCCTCAAGGAGGAGATGTGAGTGTCGGCTAAAAGTGGTAAATGCCTTTCTTAAAGCGTTCCAAATTGATGGATGACATTGCTTCATTTTGGAAACTGACTGCTGGGGCATGGTGCATCTTGTAAAGGCTTTAGGAACTGCAGCTGCTGCTTCCTGCAGGGTGCGAGACCAGTGCTGGACTGTCTGAAGCCGTTACACCCCAGTCTTAAATCTCTTCTGGAGTTCAGTGCACCGTCACTTATTGCATTAGAGGTTGAGCTCTGAGGCAGCAGTTGTCAGAAGTATTTTCTTCACAGGGACCATAAAATATGAGCCCTGAAAGGATGACCTGGTCTAGCAAATGGCTCAGGGGCCGGGAAAAGACTGCACCATGCTGCCGAAACTCTGCCTCACAAGTTGGTGCCATTTGAATTCCCTCGGGAAATTCACTGCACCTAAAAATTACACTTCAGTATCCTTGTCCTGAAAGTTAGACTTTCTATATGGTCTTCATTTTTGATTGAGTAGGCATCCTTGGAAATGAAGATGTTTACCAAAGAAACCAGGAGTGATCAGCTCTGAAAAACAGGATTGACACCTCTTACAAGAACGTGTTGGTAAAGTCTTCCTGAACTTCTTAGTCCAGTGGCTCTCAAAGTGTGGTTCCTAGTCCAGAAGCACCCACGTACGCTGATAACTTGTCAGAAGAGCAATTTCTCTACTGAATCTAAAACTCTAGGGGTGGGCTCTGTAATTTGTACTGATGGACATCCTTAAACGAATGCAAGATATTCAGAGGGTTCAGAAGAGAGGAAATAAAGTAGTTAGGTCTTGGGAATTAAAGCTTCAGAGGAAGTCTGAAGCAAGTGGACACTGGGCTTTAGGGGTCATGTATGTGTTAACTACAGACACAGAGACTTTTAGTCCCGGAGGAGAACTCAGAACACACAGCCCCGTTAGGCCCCTCATTTACAAAGGGGCAAAGTCAAATGATTTGGCAATTCATATTCCTAGACTTCTTCATTACCTAGAGCCAAGTGTCCTAATTAGCGTGTTCATAAGCCATGAAGAGGTTACAGCTGTGTACCCAGGCCCCCACTGAGTGAGAAGAAAGGGCTGAACAGCCAGTCCCCTTGGTGAGTGTCCTGAGAAGGGCAGGCCTGGAGCTGTGCATCATGCAAAGTTGGGAGGCATGAACCCAGAGGAAGGCCAGAGAAAGAAGGAGTTGGTACCATTTTGATCAACTTAAGGTTCTATAAATGAGGGCAGATAAAAAGTAAGAGGAAAGTTATGACAGCCAAACAGTTCTTCATGAGCACATCCTAGAAATGCTTGGTATAGGAGCTCCTCAGCATCACACGAGGTGCAACATTTTAATTTATTTTTTACCAGACTTTCAGGAAGAGGGATGGACTATATGCTGGTTCTGCCTGGGTACTGGCAGGTGCAGGTGACCTGACGCTGCTTCCTCGGGACTGTGTGCAAGGGAACGGACGTGCACAGTGAGCCTGGACTTCGCAGAGAGGGAGGTGTGCACAGCAGCACGGCATGGGTGAGGAAGGGATGCATGAGAATGAGCTTGCAGGAGAGGAACAGGTAAACGGAAAGAAAGAGAGGGAGAGGGGAGAGGAAAGAGGGAAAGCTGGGAAGAGAAAGAGGTGGTGAGAGAGAGAGAAGAGGGAGATTGATTTGAGCAGTTACTGTGTGTGGGGGGAAGTTTAATGAGATGGAAAGGGATCTATAGAAGGCTTTTGAGAGGCTTTCTGCGTGAGGTGCTGTGGGATTCCCTTAGTTGCTACTGTCAGGAAACTTCATTAATGGTCTGCAGTTTCTTCAAAGCTTATGCCATCTGGCTACTGTTTCTTTGAAATGGTACTGCATGTAGATTGAACCACGTGGGGCTCCAGTTATATACTGGATATAGAATACTCCATACAGTATTAATTTCCCTCTAAAAGAACAGGAACCCATGCTCCGCTTTGCTCTGCCTGTATATTTAGAGCAACATGTAACTCCTCAAGAACAACATGGAGCCAATCCTCAGAGACCTAATTTAGAGAAATTTCCCCTTCATTTATTGAAGCTTAAATAACCCAGTACGTTTGTACAACAGTGTGAACTTACTATTTTAGTCCAAAATAATGATCTTCTATCACAAAAGGAGAAATAAGTGACCTTTTACAATGTGGAGAGGTTTTAAAATGTAAGAAACAGGAGGGGAAGAGCCTTGAGCAACCTTCTCTCTTTCCCCAAATCACTTAACGAGTGCTCACCATGTGCCAGCCATTATGGTAGGCCGGAGGTAGAAAGGATGAATAAGATGTAATCAATGGTCTTTTACTTTCAAGAAGATTGAAATGTAACAGTAGTGGCAGACACAGCGGGTAAAATACAGCGCAAATAATAGCAAGTAATACAACCATGTGAAGAGTGGGGCACAAGATGAGTCATTTATTGTGTGCCAAGCTCTACTGTAAATATCTTAAAATTTATTTATTTTACTGTGTTAAAATATACGTAACATACATTTACCATTTTGCCTATTTAAACATGTACAGTTCACATGATCATCTCCACACCTTTCCCCCAACTAGAACTCTGCAGCCACTTAAGAAGAACTCTTGCCCTTCCCCCTCAGCCCGAAATTCTCTAGGAAATACTTCATACACGTGGAATCATGTGGTATTTGTCCTTTTGTGTCTGCCTTATTTCATTGATCAGGATATTACAGTAAGCATTCAACATTTGGTACTTCATGTAATTCTCAAAATAACTCTATCAGGTTGGTGGCGCTTCCCCCATTTCACAGATGAAGTGACTGAGGATCAGAGAAGATATTTGTTCGAAAGTCACAGTCAATAAATAGCATAGTGTGAATTTGAACCCTAGTCTGTGCAGTGCCACAATCCAAGCTCCTAACCACAACACTCATTAACCTGGTAGAAAAGAGTGAGTAGAAAACTTTCCAATACAGCTCATACTAGCTATAAGAATAAAATATTTCTCACTTTGAAAATAAGATTATTTGGCCAGGCGTGGTGGCTCACACCTGTAATCCCAGCACTTTGGGAGGCCGAAGCGGGCGTATCATGAGGTCAGGAGTTCGAGACCAGCCTGCACAACAAGGTGAAACTCCGTCTCTACTAAAAATACAAAACTTAGCTGGGCGTGGTGGCTCGCGCCTGTAGTTCCAGCTAATTGGGAGGCTGAGGCAGTAAAATCGCTTGAACCCAGGTTGCGGTGGGCCGAGATCGCGCCACTGCACTCCAGCCTGGAACAGAGCGAGACTCTGTTTCAAAAAAAAAAAAAAAGATTGTTTATCAGCTATTTCAAAGAAAGGTTGACAGGAGGAAGAGGGTCTGGATCTGGGTTCACCGTGTGCTTCGCCCCTGGAGGAAAAGCTGTTCCCGTCTGGATGTACTTCTGAACCCTCCCAGAAACCGGCCGCCTGGCGTTCACCGTGCAGCGCTTTCTGCATCTGCTCCCCGGAAGCCAGGGACTCCTTGCTCCTCCGAGGGCGCGTTTCGTGGCTTTCTGAGGCTCTGAAGTGTTGGAGCACTTTGGCCCTGGAGGCTGAGGAGGGCCGCTCTGCGCCCGACGCCCCGCTGGCTGCCGCTCCGGGGTGGGGACGTGTCCGCAGGCGTCGGAGCAGCGACCACGCGGCGGGAGCGCGGGGCTGAGGCTGAGACCGAGACCGCGCCGCTCCGCGCTGGCCCAGGACCCCGGCTTCTGCAGGGCGGCGGCACCGCTCGTGCCCGCAGGCCAGAGTCTCCTCTCTCTTGAATCCTTCGGTCCCCACCTGCCTCCCCTGCACCCGGACTCCCCCTCTCGACCCAGGTGCTAGAGAGGGATGGTTTCCTCCCAGGACTGGCCTTCACTGGGGCGCACACTGAAGACGGCGGGCTGGGACAGAGCTCGCCTTTCAATGGAGTCTCCCGGATACCCCACCCGGCTCCAGCCCTTCAAGGCCAGCTGCCTCTTGATGGGAACTGGATCAAGCTTTAAGCTTGATCCTTTCTTTTTCTCTCCATTCTGTCCTTTTATGTTACTTACAGCACATGTAATGGAAAGACCATGTTATTTTGGCATCAGGAGCCCTGTGTTCCAATTCTGGCTCTGCTACTTATGAGCTGTGTGTACTCCAGCAATGCAGTAATGTCCCCTGAACCTGTTTCCTTATCTGTAAAATGGAGATAGTAACAATATTGAGATCCAGGGTCGTTGTGTGACAATCAAATGATGTAACATGCACCAGAGCACTTGCAAAAGTAATGAACTGTATGAGAGCTGATTATTAGGACTGTCGTGATTTTACATGTACTGTTAGAATCCTGCTTACTTTCCTATTTATGGTACATGAAGATTGCTCTGGATTTCAAGCAAGTGTCTTTACATTAGGTTAGTGCCATCATCAGCGTTTGTACTGTATGAACCCTGTCGCCTTAGGGCTGACAGTCACCTTGGCAGTGGGGAAACAAATCATTCCGTCTCGTAGCACAGAGCTGCTTATTCCTTGCACAAGTGAGTGAATTGTTCATTTGTTGCACAATGAATCACATCTACCTCATTTCCCAAAATGAAATCATCTAATGAACTGGATGAATAAAGAAGAAAACTGGCTTTTAATTCATTTATCCAAAGTATTTAAATGTGTAATAATTGGCCTGCAGTAAATCACTGTGAGGAGAACAGAAACTCACGTCCAATTAGTCAAATCCTTTCCTAAAGTATTTAGGTACGGAAATTCAGTTTCTGCTCACCGGAAGCTAATTTTCTGGGAAGCTGAATGTGGTCTGCATTCTGTGTTCAATGTTTTTTTCTACCACGTGGAGAATCACAATAAGACAGCAGAGGCGGTGAACACTAAGCACGTGGCATCTGTGGCCCACTGCTGTCATTATATATGAGAGAGAAAAACAAGGCTTGAATTCCTAGATGCTTAAGTCAGACAAAGGTCTCTTGAAGGACTCAGTAACAATTCTCAACACAATGCTTAATTCTACCAATTGTGCTCCATCTCCTTTTTCCTTTCCACATCAGCTATTCAAATTCGCTGGGTAAAGCAGAAGGAAGCAGGACCAGATAAGGATTGCTGGCAAAACTGGGCAACTGAAATATTCAGGACAAGAGATGCGCACTCTCAATGAGACTCTCCCAACAAATTTGCCAGAAGAATACGTCCTTTCTAAAAAATAATAACTGGAAAAGCTTATAAACTTATATTCCACTCAGATTACAATTAGAACAATTTATGAATTCAAAGACTACTTTTTATCATGATGTCAGGGTGTGTTCATCAGGAGCCATTCCAAATTTTAGAGAATGGAGGGAATATGTCGGAAATTTTAGAAATGTGTGTCCACAAATGTCTCTGTTGGAAGAGCAACTATTAACTCAGATGATAGCAGGCTGCTACTTTCAGAGGTGCACAAAAGACGAGAGGTTTACACTCAATGCAGCCTTCTAAGAAGAGGCTTTTGCTCAGCAAAAATTAATAGACACTATGGTCCCCACTAGAAAGGCTCAGGTGGTGTGGGGACTTGAGTTCAGATCCAGTCTTGAACACTCAGGCAGTTTCCTTAACCTCACCATTTGTGAGAATGGGGATAAAAATGGCTCTCTCATAGGACTGTTACGATGAATAAATGGAATGTCTGAAAAGGTCTAACATGACCTGGCAGAGACCAGGAGCTTCTTAAATGTCAGTTTCCCTTTCTCATTCCTTCCTCTTCCTCTAGTTCAATAAATGTCTTTTTTGTTTGTTTTTTGAGACAGAGTCTTGCTCTGTCACCTAGGGTAGAGTGCAACGGTGCGATCCTGGCTCACTGCAACCTCCGCCTCCTGGGTTCAAGCGATTCTCCTGCCTCAGCCTCCTGAGTAGGTGGGATTACAGGCACTGGCCACCATGCCCTGCTAATTTTTATATTTTTTAGTAGAGACGGAGTTTCACCATGTCGGTCAGTCTGGTCTCGAACTGCTGACCTCAGGTGATTCACCCGCCTTGGCCTCCCCAAGTGCTGGGATCACAGGTGTGAGCCACTGCCCCCGGACTTTGTTTGTTTTTAACTGAATTATGTTCCATTAAATGACCTTATCACATGTTACTAATATACTGAGTTTATAAACCAATTCTGGTAAATCTCGTAAGATTCCAATTTATGCTCATTTTAAGGCCCTTTTCCACAGTTTTCAATTGATGTTCAAGGAAGGAATGTAAACATTTATCAAGCACCTACAACACATTGTAGTTTCCTCATAACAACCTGCAAGCTCCATCTCTACACACACAGAAACAAAAACGCTGAAATGAAGGGAAATGCAAGATTGCAAAACCAGTAAGTGGCAGAATCAGGGCTCCACTCAGTCTCGTAACATCTCCCTCTGTGTCCTCCTCACACTGCAAGGCTGCCTGTCAATCTGTTTATTTCTTGGTATCAGGTTGTCATGCTGATTTCAAAGTTACATTTGACATGAGAAAAGCTATGCAATGCTTGCACTCAGAACTTCCATTTTATAATCTTCTTTGGACATAGCAGAGTGAAAAATTGAAGCCAATTTGCAATTGGTTCCCTTGTTATTCAACCAGATGGAGCCAAGTTAGCTGTGGTTTTCATATCACATCTCTAGCAACCAGAAGAAGCTGGCAGAATGGGGATTCTCAGCTTGCTCCTTCTTGGTATGGTTGGGACAGGGTGAAATCGCCTAAGTTTTGAGTATTGGGACACCAGGGCTGGGACAGATTTCCTGAATGATGACTCAGGTTTCTGAGCTGGTGTCCCTACTGAGGGAGGATATTTGGAACAGTCATTAAAAGCACAGACTTTACTTCCTGGCTGAGATCCTTTCCCTGTCACTTAATACTGTGTGCCCTTAAATAACTTTCTAGATCTCTCTAAGTCTGAATTTCCTCATCTCTTAACTCGGGTCAATGGCATCTACCACTTGAGGTTATGATAAGGGTTAGAGACATAGTTAAAGACTTGTTAGCATGATGCCAGGCTTCCCACGGAGGCTAGTACAGGGTATGGCACACGCTAAAAGGTCAATAAATATTTAACAGAATTGTACCTTCCATCCATGGGAAGACACCTGTCCTTGGGAGTGCTACAGAGGTTTATTCCGCTCTGTCCTCTTGGTGTGAGCTTTCTGCTTTATGGCAGCCAGTTCCTTTGCTGGACAGCTCTGATAGGAAAGTCTATGTAACATATCAGATCAAAATTCACCTCCTTTTACTTCTAGCCACTAGTCTCAGTTATCTCACTCAAGGTCACATGGTATATTTCAAGCTTCATCTACGTGGTTGCAGAGGGAAATGGCATAATGTTCTTTTGCAAAGTTGGAAAAATAAAGGCTAAAAGCTGGTGACTTGCAAGCCACATTCAGTGGCTAGATAGATGTTTTGTTGATCTGCAGTGTTGATTTTTTTTTTTTTTTGCATCTGAATATTCTAGGGGCCTCCATTCTTTATTTGCCACTGTCCTTACCTCTCCTCATTGCTCTGTACTTGGACAGCTTCACTCTGCTATGTTACCACCTCTACCATCCCCCAGCCTCACCCAAGGGCTCTGATTTTGTGATCCACCGTAAGTGGAACAAGTCTTGAAATCAGAATAATCTGAGCTTGAATCCAGGCTTTTGCTGGCTGTATAATATAGAGTAAGTGAACTAATTTTGGTGAATTACAGTTTTCTTAATGGTAGATGAGCTGCTCTCACTTGCCTTCCAAGATTGCTGTAAAGAATAAAGGAAATAAAGAGCCTAGAATAGCGCAGGACACAGGGCAGGGTCTGAGGAAATCTACCTTCACTGGACACCACCCCTCACCTCCCAAATGAAACTCCTTCTTTACAGGCCAAACACGGAGACTGAAGAAAGAAGAACATTATTGATAGAGAAGCTCAATGAGAAATTATGTTAGAATAGAAGTGATAATGACAAGAA
Organism: Cacajao melanocephalus; assembly: GCA_963573385.1. Classification (NCBI taxonomy): domain Eukaryota; kingdom Metazoa; phylum Chordata; class Mammalia; order Primates; family Pitheciidae; genus Cacajao; species Cacajao melanocephalus. The sequence continues at coordinate 46,406 of CAUYLG010076439.1, forward strand.
TAAAGTTAGAAGATAAAACAGCCAATTCACAAAGCACATATGGATTCTTAACCCTAAGTAGAGTCACTAACAGGGTTTCAATGGCTACTCAAAAAGCAGAAGCTCTGGTGGGGTAAGCTAGAGCCAAGCCTTGCTTCAGACTGATTAAATCAGAATTCCTGGGGGCAGGACCTGGGCAGGCATCAGTATTTGGAAAAAATCTTCAGGTTTTTCTAGTGTGTGTCTGTGACTGAGAACCAGAAGCTAGAGGCTCTCTCTTTAATATAACACACAGCTAAAGGTAAGAAAAGCTTTCAGTTAGTGGAGGCAGCTTTTGCCAGTTTGGGTTCTCCTACACCAATGGCCCACCTCTAAATGGTGTCAAATGTAGCTGCACTATACATGGATTTTTTTTTCACCAACAAAAAGAGAAGAATCAATTAGCAATATTTGATGTATATTATTAAATCTGTCAGTAGCAGTGAGTATCTATTGAGTAGCCTGGCTATAAGGGATTTCATAGTACATGAAACATGGACCTCCTACTTGGGTAATTTTCAACTGAGTGGAGGCTCATACACATTAATGAACACAGCAGACATGGAAAAATCTCTCATTGAGGTATTGTGAAAGTATACTCATCTGAGAAACTGGTAGTGCCCTTTCTCAGTTCCACAGGCTATATATTTATCAATTAGAAGCAGGATTGAAATTTCCAGATACTAAAAAATTCTGCAAGGAGTTTAATTAGATTCTGAAACTAGAAGAAAATGTGGCAAAACCATCTAGGACATAGGCGCAGGCTAGGACTTCATGACTAAAACACCAAAAGCAATGGCAGCAAAAGCCAAGATAGACAAATGGGATCTAATTAAAATTCAGAGCTTCTGCACAGCAAAAGAAACAATCATTAGAGTGAACTGGCAATCAACAGAATGGGAAAAAATTTTTGCAGTCTACTCATCTGACAAAGGGCTAATATCCAGAATCTACAAAGAACTAAAACAGACATACAAGAAAAAAACAAACAACCCCATTCAAAAGTAGGCAAAGGATATGAACAGACACTTTTCAAAAGAAGACATTTATGCAGCCAACAAACATGAAAAAATGCTCACCATCACCGGTCATTAGAGAAATGCAAATCAAAACCACATTGAGATACCATCTCACACCAGTTAGAATGGCGATCATTAAAAAATATGGAGACAACAGATGCTGGAGAGGATGTGGAGAAATAGGAACGCTTTTACACTGTTGGTGAAGTGTAAATTAGTTCAACCATTGTGGAAGACAGTGTGGCGATTTCTCAAGGATCTAGAAACAGAAATTCCATTTGACCCAGAAATCCCATTACTGGATATATACCCAAAGAACTATAAATCGTTCGACTATAAAGATGCATGCACACGTATGTTCATTGTAGCCCTGTGTACAATAGCAAAGACCTGGAACCAACCCAAGTGCCCATCAATGATAGACTGGACAAAAAAAATGTGGCAGATATACACCATGGAATACTACACAGCCATAAAAAACGATGAATTTGTGTCCTTTGTAGGGACTTGGATGAATCTGGAAACCATCATTCTCAGCAAACTGACACAAGAACAGAAAACCAAACACCGCATGTTCTCAGTCACAGGCGGGTGTTGAACAATGAGAACAAGTGGACTCATGGAGAGGAGCATCACACACTGGGGGCAGTTGGGGCAGGGGTAGGGGAGGAACAGTAGTGGGTGGGGAGGGTGGGGAGGGATAAAATGTGGAGAAATGCCGGATATAGTCAAAGGGGGAATAGAGGCAGCAAACCACCTGGTTATGTATGCACCTATGCAACAACCCTGCATGACCTGCACATGTACCCCAGAAGCTAAATAAAATAAAAAAAAGATTCTGAAACTTAAGAGATAGAAAACATAATAATAGTTACCATTAATCAAATAATAATTTTATTTTTATTATAATAAATATTAAACAATTATTGTTACCATTAATTGAACACCTACTATTGCTAAGAATACATTATTTCAAATCCTCACACCAATTATGGAGGCAGATGTGACTATCCTTGATTTTAGCCAAAGAAAAGAGTTTCAGGGAACTTAAGAAACTTAACCATCATCTCAGCTAGGGAGTAGGCACTGACAGAGTTGTCATCTGACCAGAGAAGATGAATGAGGAGATAAATAGGAAGGCAGCATGGGGAAAATACAATGAGAAGTGTGGGTCCATGGAGAGAGTCAGAGCTCAGCAAAACTTCCTCCCTGCAAGAGCTACCAATTCAATTCTGTAAAATTATACATGATGCTATCACTTTCAACACTGGGTAGGTGCATATTTCTTTACTTCTTCCGAATCCCCAGTCCCCACCAGCTGCTGAGAAAACAAAGTATTAGATAAACAAAAAGAATGCCTACCTTGGATTTTCTCTCTGTGGAAGCACTGGACTTCTTTATTAAACTGAAGCTTCTAAAGCTACTAATGTTCATTGTTAAAATATAAACTGGCAACTAGGAAGTTTTTTGGAGTTTTGCTGATGTTGATTTTAAACACAAGCAATCAATGTGTCTACATTCATGCAAAGGGACTTTAATACTATTTAATTAATGCTACATTATACCAACAGTGAGCAGATTTCATGACTAGCTTTCCCAGTTATGGTGCCATTGTGTCTCTCCTATTTAGACGAAATACATGGCTATATTTGTAGCTGAGGTTTGGAATAGGATTTTTTCTAGTCTGATTAATTATACAGGTCTTTCTTATACTTTTAGTTAGTGTTGCAATATTCTATTTTAAAAAAGTGTTTTGGTAAGAATTAATGAATGGTAAAGTACAGAACTGAGAACAGAAAAGTAGTTTTTTAAAATAATAAGTAGTTTTAAAAACCACTTATTATCCCAGCATTCAGAGATAATTACTATTAATATATCTATTTTTTCTAACCACTAGGCCATCAGGGATACTATTAATATTTTAGAGTGTTTCCTTAGCGTCCTTTGTGTTGAGCATCTTTCCAAGTTTTTGTCTTGCCTGTTTTTTTGCTTGGTGAGTGGATCTTTCCAAGTTTTTGTCTTGCCTGTTTTTTTGCTTGGTATGTTTTAAGCATTTTTGCATGTCAGTATAAACTGTCAGCATGTTTTACGTTGCACATAGCATTCCATAACACGTAAGCACTGGAAATCATCCCCTTCAAAATAAGACCAAGCAACTGCTCCTTTTAAAATCTAGAGCCCATTAAGCAGGACTTTCTGTAGAACATCTGGTAGAATGACACACTGAATTGCTTGTGTTCACACTGGCTTGCCTCACAGAGTATCATACTTTGTTTCCAAGCACAAAGAAACTGAGTGGGGACAGGTGGCCTTCTCGCCCCAGCGGCTGCCTTTTTCATGCAAAGTAAGACTAAACCCTCAAGGGTGGGAGGAATGGAGAGCCTCATCTGACAAGCAGGTGAAGTCTGAAATCATCTTGTGATGATGGACAGGCTACCTAGAGGGACAAGCATTTATTAAAAACCTGCTGTAAGCGGGAGCGTGCTAGGTGCTAGGAATATAAAAATGAGTAAGATGCAGTTTTTACCTTAAGAGGGCTGGCAACATGGGCCCACCTTGCACACCTGGGTCCAACTTCAGTCTCTCTGGAACTCTGTCCTCGTCTTGGCTGGGACCCTGACATCTCACCTACCACTTGTGAGCCTTCTTCCCCCACCGTCAGCCTTTGCTGAGGCTCTGCGGTAAAAGGACTGTCTCTTGGTGCTATGAAACTGTGGCTGAAGGACTGTGACTCTCTGAAACCCAGTGCCACCTGAATTCTCTTGTCAGTGACACTGGCGTCGCACTGCAGGCTTCTGGATGGTCAGGTCAGCTTTGAGTCTTTCCCTTTGCCCTGTGGTGCTTGGTCCCAGTGCGTCTCCTAGTCAGACTTATTGGGCAATTAGTGCAGCCTCCTAAAAAATACCTCTTTCCCATCTTCTCACATCTTTTATCTGATCGACTAGTATCTACTGAGGGCCCATTGCATACACTATCCCCAGCGAGCAAACAGGGGCTGACGCAGGGGTAGAGACTGGATTGAGCAGCTGAGGCACTTATGGTCCAGGTGAAAATACTCAATGAGCATGTAGGAAACAAAGGCAAGATGATGATAACGTGCCCCTCACTGGCACTGCATGTAAGTCCCACAAGGCCAAAGCAATAAAACCACAGCAGTGCAGGGGAGACTACGGGTCTCCGGGCTAAGTGAGTGATGGATGAGGAAAGGCTGAGAGGAAATTGGTGAGTATTCTGAAACTCGGTAACATAAGAGGAGGCATAAGCAAAATGTGCGTTAGAGGCATATGTGTGGTGCCAATGGCGAAGGGTACCAGACTGCACTGGAACAATGGACCCTACAAGATGTAAGTCCTGCTGGCCTTTTCTTACTTCAGAATATGCACGGGTTAGTCTGTTCTCTTTTGCAGGGAAATGCTGAAAACTATCACAACAGATACTTTGCATATTCCATAAAAAAGTTCTTCTTGCTTCCCCACCCCCAACCTCAATGAAACAAATTTGAGCTTTGTGACTTTATAAGATTGAATTGTTAAGAAAATTCCAAAACATGTGTGATATATGCTTATTTTCTTTTGTCACTGACTTTAGAGAAGACATTTATTTTTGACAGTTTGAATGTGAGCATTAGAATTGAGATTACTAGTTTTCTACTCCAGTATCCTTCTTCCTTAGTAATATGCTTTTCAGGTAGATATATTACCATGCAGAATAAATGAGTCTATTTCCTAGGGGAAATCCATCTCCAGGAGCCAGTTTTGACTGCTTGATTAAATTATGTGTGATGAAGTATAAGCAAATGGTCTCTATGAAACTTCTACAGACTCCTTAAAAAAAAAAAAAAAAAAAGGAAGGGTAGATTTCTTTTTTACCTTTCCAGCCCCACCTTTGTTCCTTCTTGCTGCCTTGAACTCAGAGATGATGAATGGGAATTCAGCAGCTATTTTAGAATATGAGGACTAGGTCCTCTTCTAAGGTATAGCAGAATAAATTGCTGGAAGAGGCATGCATTTCTGACTACTTAGGAGCTCTCACACCAGCCCTGCATGGTATAATACCAGATTTCCTTTTTGTGAGAGAGAAATAAACTGCTGTTTTGTTCAAGCCACTTTGTTTAGATATTAATTTCTTAAGTACATAGAGTGTATACTCTTCAAAATGAGGAGCAATTTTTATGCCATGTGGTCCATGGGGAGTGTTCAATGTTGATGATGGTGATGATGATGATGATGAAATAAAACCAAGAAAATAAAATGGCTTAAATAACTCTCTCTCTCTCTCTCTATATATATATAATTATATTTATAAATATATATAAATTTTATATATATATAGATAGATATATATAAAATTTATCTTATTTCCACATCCCAGCTCCTTCCAACATATTTCCAATAGTGGAAATATCACAAATTTATCATTTATAAATTTATCATTGATAAATTTGTGATAATTCACAGTTACAAAGCAATTGTTAAAAATAGTGACTTTTTCTCCAACTCACGGTCTTTGAGTGCAAAAGTAATGCTTGCTTTTCCTACTATACTTTGTTTACACTGTAGACTTGCAAGAAAGCTTCTTGGATCTAATAAGGCAGATTTCCAAAGCAAAGGCATTTAGCTGCATTTAATTTGGATTGTGTGATATCAAACAATCTGACATAACAACAAATGAAAGGCATACTCTCATCTCTTTAGGAAACAATATACTCACTGAATTTTACTTCTTTCCTGGCTTTGTTTCAAATGTTAAGAAAGAACTATTTTTGTATTTTTTTAAACTGAATATTTGAGAAAATGTCCACCACCTTTGTTAATACTCTGTACCTGTAGCAGAAAGAAAAGGGGGTGGTGTGGGAAGAAGGGAAAGATGCATATATAGCAGAATGACAAAAAGACTGTTTGGAGATAGTTAATAATTTGTAAGTTCATCTAATCATTTACTTTTCAATGACTCTTTTGAAAACAGCATACATCATATTGATTCAACAGTGACCTCCTCTTCAAAGAGAACTACAGACCACTGCTCAAGGAAATAAGAGAAGACAGAAACAAATGGAAAAACATTCCATGTTCATGGATAGGAAGAATCAATATTGTGAAAATGACCATACTGCCCAACGTAATTTATAGAATTAGAGAAAACTACTTTAAATTTCATATGTACCAAAAAAGAGCCTGTATAGCCAAGACAATCCTAAGCAAAAAGAACAAAGCTGGAGGCATCACGCTACCTGACTTCAAACTATACTACAAGGCTACAGTAACCAAAACATCATGGTACTGGTATCAAAACAAATATATAGACCAATGGAACAGAACAGAGGCCTCAGCAATAATGCCACACATCTACAACCATCTGATCTTTGGCAAACATGACAAAAACAAGCAATGGGGAAAGGATTTCCTATTTCATAAATGGTGTTGGGAAAACTGGCTAGCCATATACAGAAAACTAAAACTGGACCTCTTCCTTACACCTTATATAAAAATTAACTCAAGATGGATTAAAAACTTAAATATAAGACCTAAAACCAAAAAGCCCCAGAAGAAAACCTAGGCAATACCATTCAGGACATAGGCATATGCAAAGATTTCATGACTAAAACACCAAAAGCAATGGCAACAAAAGTCAAAATTAACAAATGGGATCTAATTAAACTAAAGAGCTTCTGCACAGCAAAAGAAACCATCATCAGAGTGAACAGACAACCTACAGAATGGGAGAAAATTTTCTGCAATCTATCCATCTGACAAAAGGCTAATATCCAGAATCTACAAGGAACTTAAACAAAATAACAAGAAAAAAGCAACCCTATCAAAAAGTGAGCAAAGGATATGAACAGACACGCCTCAAAACGTTTTTTTTTAATTTAAAGATTCTGCTGCAGGTGAAACCAAGGAGGTTTACATTGTTCAATAAAAAAAATCTTGATCAATTTAACATTAAAATATTTCATTTTGTTTTGAGAAGCAGGAGGGCTGTATCATTCATAAGTGCCTCTAAGTTGGTTTCCATGATGCTGTAGGGAACATCTCTAAATGATCCATCCTCAGTGATGAAAAGACTGTCAGGTCTGGCGCCTTATCATGACTCAGGATGGAAATGGAGTAGTGACATTAGAAAAGAGAAGGAGCAAAACAAATAGCGGGCACAAAGGTGGACATGTAGTAAATCATAATGGAACAAGTGAAAGAGCTGAAAAGAGAAATGATGATCAACTGACATGAATATGTGAGAAAGAAAATGTCTGGCAACTAATGAAGCTAAAAGTCAGCCACGTATTATAAATATCCCCAAAGGCAAACTATTTGCTTCCCTTTATCTACCTGAGTCTTCCAGAAATCTTCGCAAAGGAACTGGAAAGTGGCAGCAGGTGACCAGCAGGGCCTTTCTGGGAGATTTTTTTGTTTTTAATTTAAAGAAGGCCCGTTTATTTAAACTCCTGTGGGTACTAGGCATTGAGCAGTAACTACTGACTGTATCTGTAAATTCAACACAATACAATGCAGTTTAGTTTTCCTGAGGGCTGGTGGGAAGGTGGTTGACAGAGGTGGAGGGAGCGTGGGCTTTGGAAGCAGACAGACCTGACTTCAACTCCATGTTTGCTGCCCGACTAGCTATGCGACTCTTTTCCGGTTTCTCAACCCTTCTAAGCTTTGTCTTTTTTTCCTCAATCTGAAAACCTGTCATAATCATATCCCTCAGGATGCTGTCTGGCACGTCGTAGGCACTCAACAATGTGAATTCCCTTTGTTCTTCCCTCCTCTTTGTCCCAGTTATAAAGTAACTAAACTGGACAGTTATGGTGTAAAGTATGACTCACTCAACTCTTCAGTTTTCGTCTACAATGTCTATATGTGTGTTTTAATGACCTCTGCACAAGCTCATTCACCAAAATTTCCCCGCACCCCCCCTTTCTCTAATTCCTGTCCTATAATCTGACTTCACCATGAACTTTAAATCATATATATATATATGGATGAAGTCTCACTCTGTTGCCAGGCTGGAGTGCCATGGCACGATCTCGGCTCATTGTAACCTCCACCTCCCAGGTTCAAGTGATTCTTCTGCCTCAGCCTCCCAAGCAGCTGGGACTACAAGTGTGTGCCACCATGCCCAGCTAATTTTTGTTGTTTAGTAGAGATGGGGTGTCACTATATTGGCCAGGCTGGTCTCCATCTCCTGACCAACATGGAGAAACCCCATTTCTACTAAAAATACAAAATTAGCCAGGTGTGGCGGCACATGCCTGTAATCCCAGCTACTTGGGAGGCTGAGGCAGGAGAATCACTTGAACCTCGTGATCTGCCTGCCTTGGCCTCCCAAAGTGCTGGGATTTCAGATGTAAGCCACTGCACTCGACCATATATATATTTTATTATTATTTTTTAAGATAATTTCTTCTTCCTGATAGGTTGGAAGTTCTGAGGAAGCTAGTGGCAGGCCTTTCTCATGTCACAGAAGCATATTTCTAAATAAGGAAGCATAGTAAGAACTCATTTGTGATTACTAACCTTTGGTACAAGTATAGCTTGAAATAATTGTTCCGAAGACAGTTTATTGATAGAGGGCCTAATTCCCTTCGAAACTATACAGCATGGTTCTAAATGTCAACTTACTTTGTGAGAGAAAGTTCTCCTTTTCTTTGGCACCTTGCTGAAGCTAATTGGGTTTGTGTTTTGAGCGATGTTATGTGACTTTTTGTTGCTAAAGACTCATTATGAGTTCTGCTATGCTTTTCATTTTTTTTCAAAAAGAAGGTTTAGGTGTTAAAAAAAATTCATCTGGGGAGTGTTTTTCTAGTGGAGGGGGACAAACATGTTTTTACGTGGGCTATATAATTTCTTGACTGCTAAATAAAGTCTGGGAGCCTCAGCATAAGTTTTGCTGTTCCAGGAAAAATATTGTGTTCATTTCAGAAAAATAGAATCTGTAGTGATTAAAGTACCTTTATTTTTTTAGAACTATGCATTATAACATAACCTTTTGGGGCAGTTGAAAAACATAAATATGATAATTCATCTACCTTTTTCTTATGATTAGAGAGAAAGTTATCTAAATAAGCACTCAAAAATCCAATGTAATTAATTCGATCACTTATAAATTCATAAAATCATACCATACTTTGCCCCTCCCCCCAAGAACTACAGATGTAAAAGTAATCATTATGGATGGGTTCACTTTTCTATAGGGGATTTCATTTTTAAATTGCTCTTTAACACAAGAAAGTGATTCATAACCCTTGGGCATGAATGGTTTCCTTACAGATGATACCATCTTGGATTTATTCACAGGAAGTAATCCTCCCGAGTGGCTCAAATGATTATTTTTATAGTTTTCCTTAAGAAATTCTTCCAGAATTCTTGGGAGATAGAAGTAGGGAAACTATTATCATTTTGCTGATAGAGAAGTCAAGGCTTAGAGATTTGTTCAAAGTCAAGTAGAAAGTCATTGGCAGTGTCAGGAACTTGAATCTTAGCACCCTCACTTGTATTTCAGCTCTCTGTCATAGACCCTAAGAACTTTCTGTACCTTTGGTTCTTTATCAGCTTAAGAGATAGGCAACCTAGGAAAAACTGTAAAATCTAGAATGCTTAAAAATAATATATTCTAAAATGAATTCATGATTATTTCTTTTTATCACTGCCTTTCAATATGAAGCAGTCTTAGGTCTGAATTCCCTTTAGTGGTAACCACTTCATATTATTTGCTTAGACTTCAATATGGGTTTCTAGAGTGTATTTTTTTGGCATAAGAATACCCTACTGTGTATATATATACTATATATATATCTGTGTCCTCAATGAATAAGGTACTAAATTATCTGCTAAGTTTTATGTGGCTGCAACAATATTTAGTTTCTTTTCTCAGTGAACTTAAAAAATTCATGCCAATTGAATTTATGCAAATCCATGTTTGTGGTTTGGCTGTGGTCAGCCTCAGGAAACAGAAATGCCATGTAACTGCCACCTAAAATGTGGCTTACACCTGAGGTTTCATGGAGCAATGCAACCTGCATGTGCCATCTCCAGAGATGCTTAATGGTACAGCAGGGATATGAAAAGATGACACAGCAAATTCCCACAAACATCATGCATAATTCATGGTAAGTCAGTAGGTATATGTCTAATCATAGTAACATACGTGATTTTTTTTTTGCAATCCTTTCTTTTCCTCTTTAATTTCATAACTTGCATCTTGAAAGAAGGGAAAGGTTTGAATGGTCACTGCATGAGCCCAGGAACATTATAGGAAAAAATGCCTAAGGATCACCTTGATTGAATATAAGGCAACCACTAAAATGACATTTATGAAAACTATATAGCAATGTGGAAAAATGAGTGTGACATAATGTTTCATAAAGCAGGTACAAAACTGCACACTGCAACTACGCAAAAAATTAAAATTATGCTTGCAATTATGCAAAAATGAGAGCATATGCAAGATGAAGAGTCCTTGGGATCATGGACGATACTTTTTCTCTTGTCCAAAATTTCTGGAGAAAGGTTTTATGTATACGTCATAAGCATAATGTAGCTGGGGAGGGGGCCCCCAAGGGTGACTGCCAGTCATCTAGCATTAACAGGGCTCGGGGAGGAAGGCTGGAACACCGCTTTTGGGAGGATCACAAAAGGAATCACAAGGAGCTGGGAGGGGTAGAGTCATGTTGGGTGAAAGTCTAGAGGGGTGGCTAAATATCAACTCTCAGATCACTTCTGTAGATGGGCATGAGTGACACTGGACACGTGCCAACAACTTGGGATAAACCAGCTCTGCTGTTCAGCAGGAACTTCAGCCTGAGAAGGTGAGCCCCTGCAGGGCAGCTGGTGGAGTGACATTTTCAGAGCACAGAAATCCACTCCCACAACAGAAAGCTGCTCAGCAAATCCTGAAGTGACAGGCTTTCTGGTTTTGTGCCAGGTGTGGAATTTTTCAAATGTGGAGGGTGCAGAGGTAATTCTAATGCAAAGGAAGGATGTATCGTAAGTAAAACCTCAGATACAAGGACTTGAAGCATATGTCGCCACCCCAGTACAAGACACGGTTGTTACTGGTTATCTTACAGGGCTATCTGGTCACCTGGTCCCAGCCGTTCAGTATTGTGTCATGCCCCAGTGGCCTCAGGAGTGGGAGCATAGGACTGGGCATCTGCTCTTTTTTGCAGCTTTGCTTTTGATTATGTATGTTTATGGCTATGTATCCACATATTATCCTTTTCTCTATTTCTTCTCTCTGTCTCTCTCTCTCGCGCACACACACACACACACACACTCAAGAATACTTTTTTTTTTGGGAAGGAAAAATACATTTTCCAGTTTTCCCATCTTTATGTATTTATGCTTTTCTTTATCACATATGGTATATCTTTCCGTTAAAAATAGGAAGTCTTTTTCAGATTTTACCATCTTATATTATTTCCTAACAGTCAAAATTGCAAGAAGTTTCCTTACTAAGTGAGGGAGGTATGATAAAGGGAAGTTTTTAAACATGAACTCACTTGGCCCAGCACTGCCATGTACTGCCACATAACATAGCCTTCTGGGGTTGTGCAACCCAGCAGCCCCATGTGAAATCCCTTTGCCCTGGTGTGTATCATAAAATGGATATCACAGTAACCTACATGATGAAGTTGTTGGAAGGATTAAATGAGTAACGTATGGAAAGTCTTCGGAACAGAGTGTAGCACACACTGAATGCTGTATAAGTGTGTCTTGTTATTATCAGTCTTTTAATAAACATGGCCTAAGATCAGAAAAGCTTAAGACACTATTGGGTTAACAAGCCTCCTCTTGGTCTCCATCATTTATGCTTTGTTTTTGTTACAACTTGGGTTACAGGATTGATTCCTAAGTAGGTGTGCTTTAATGATGAGGCAGGGAACAACTATTTGCAAGGTTAGGAACATTGAGATAAAGGATTTAAGATACTTGTCTTTATTCTCTTTTGTAGGCCTTGAAAATAAAAAAAGTTAATGTCTTTATCAAAGTATAAAAAATCCTTTCCCGACACCAAAAACTGAAACAACATAAACCAATGCCTTTTAGGAGCCACAGTGTGGATAGAGTTCCTCTGCAGGGCTTGTTAAAATAGACTGCTAGGCCCACCTCCCGAGTCTGAAGCTCAGGGTAGGAATTTCTAATAAGCTCCAGGTGATGCTGATCTGTGGCCCATGAACCATTCTGAGTAAACTGGTTCTAAGAAACACCTCTGGCAATTGTCCCCACTGCCCAAGTCTCCTCCTGGGAACACGTGGAGCACTGGAAAAACTTGTAACTTTTTCTGAACTACGACTAGGGGAGGAGGAAATAGTGCATGTCTTAGTCCTTAGAGTTCCGAGGCTCCCAAATGCTCCCTGGGAGCCCTTGGTTTCAACTGCTGTGGCGCGGGCTCCGTGACTGTCTGGTGACTGTGAATCCAATGATACTGCTGGCTCCTTAAGGGCCATGACTGTGGTTACAGCACCTCTGTGTTCCAGCACCTAGCAAACGCCTACCAAAAAATTAGACAGTAAGTTTGTGTAAACTAAATAAAATAGATGAAATCATTTCCATCAAAATAATGTATTTTTTTTTCAAAAGCAGCATCCTATCTTCCTCCTGGAGTTATTTCATAATAGAGAAAATAAAAAAAAATATTTTTTTTCATATAGCTTCTCTCAGGACCAGTTTCAAAAAAAATATGATTCCCTATTTAGTACTCTCTGAGGCTGAAAGTCACCAGCGTTCCCTGACCTGGCTTAGCTGGTCCTCCACTGTTCCTTCTCACTCACCACGTGGGAAGAACTACCTGGGAGCAGAGCAGAACCAGGGCCAATTATTTTTTAGAACTATAGCAGGTATTAATGTACTCAATGTAACTATGTGTTTTCCCCCACAACTATGCCCAGAACATATATAGCAAAATTGTTTTCATAACAAATTTCTCCAAATAATAGATTCTCAGATTTTTCTGTTTCTTCATTTTCTGCCTCTTCTTTTCAGGAGCAGCTTATTTTTTTTGTTTTGCTTATTTCTTTCTCATTTCTCCCCTATATCTGTAAAGTTGAAGAAGTCTGTTCCTCTATAGAAACTAGGGGGACTTGCTCTTTCCCTCTCTACTCTCTTACCATTTGGATTCTCCAAGGGGCCAGCCTTGGTCATAACTATGAAGAGGCCTCCCTCCTTGCAATCTATATCCTCTACTTCTAGCAGATGTATCTAAATATTTGTGGTATGTGTTATAGTCTTACACGTAGGCAGAAGGAAGAGCGAGGCAGAGGCATGAAGGGAGGAAGAGCATCAAACGCTCGATGCTTCAGGGTGTTCTGTATGGATGGGGCGTGGTCCAGGGGGCATCAGATAAGCACAATGAGGTGGTCAGGAGCCGGTGACAATGAACAAATGGCCTGTACATTCAACGGAGGAGTTTGCATCTTATTTGGGAGATAGTGGGAACCATTAGCTCTCACTATGTCTTGGGTGGTACCCTGTAAGCTAAGCAGTGTTGGGGTCCACGGGACATTGCTACTGCTCTTCATCAAAGTCCTGACCCAAGGACATGATTTTAAATCAAGTTCCTTGGAGTCTGGATGCAAAAGTAAAATTGCTCATTCATATGGACAAAAACAAGTTGCTTCCTTTTTTAAAAAATTCAAAATTTCCAAGGTTTTACACCTTTAGCTTAAAATTTTAACAACATCTAACCTGTTTGTGAGCTCAATTTGCTTTATCTTGTAGTTAACGACTTGATTAATGAAATCCATCAACTTATGCAACATAACTCATTTTTTTTTTCAGGGACTACTCCCACAGTTAATAAAAATTAATGTGCCAATTCCGGGGACAGACTTAAAGTTTAAAGAGAGAAGCTAAGAATGCAGGGAAGTGATCATTGAACAACCCTTGACTGGAAGAAAACAACTTTTATGCTTAGTGTTTTTCTACAACAAAATTCATTAATTATTCACAAATTATACAAATGAGATAATTTTGTTAGAAAACAAAGTGATGAATGAATGTTTTTTTTATTCAGAACATCGAGCACAAAGCCTGGATGGTACATTCTCTCACCATTTCTTTAATAAGTCACTTACTCACATATTTCAAGAATGAGATCATTTGGCCAAAAAGTACGATGAGGAATAAATAACAATTGTACTGAATGATCACGTGTGTGTGTATTTCCTAGATCACAGGATAGGGAGGAAGTGGCACCCATTCCAAATGGGGGTGAACCATGTGGAAAATTAAACCAAAAATAGAAATGACAGAATTCTAGAGTTGTTTTGAAGAAAAGGAAGACAGCAACAGAGCATTAAGAAAAAAAGAAAACACAGGTTTGCAAGAACTGCATTTCTGTCAAACCTTATATATGCAGTGTCAGAATAAGAGACACGTTCCAGAGGCAGGATCAGAGTGGTGCTGAGGAGAAAGGAAAGGGCACTCGCAGTAACGTCTGCACAGGAGAGAAGTAAAAGCGCAACCGCAGAATGACAAGGTCAGGCAGTGGCAGGGCGTGGGCGTCTCAGTCCAAAGACAGAGGAGAGAAAGGGAAGTTGATTCTCGAAACTCTCCCTGTTGTTTACGTAGAAAAATTAGAAAAAACATTTTGTATGGTCTTCCTGATTCTTTGTCATTGTTATAAGTGATAAAATTGAATTTATAACATAAACCATCATAGTACAAATACTTCCAATCACAACCGGTTTTTAAAGCCCTTCTGACAACATACGATAGATGCTGATTCAATCAGCAATCACTGACTTCACCTGCAGGGTTCATTAGACAAAAACATTGGCAGCTGACTTCAAAACGGCTGGGCCAGGAAGCTCAACTGTGGATAACATTCACAATCTCCATGGCCAGGTAAAGAGGAGATGATACACTGAGCCAGGTGGGGAGGCCCTGAGATGAGCTGTAGAAAAACCGTCTGTGTCAACTTGGAAGAAACTCTTTTGTTAATCCCAGGGTACGTTAGGAGATTTCAAAGTTCACTTTAAAAATCTTTAATCTCTGTACCATGATGGATACTGGGAAGATGTCACAAAGTTTATGAGAACCATTTTATGAAGAATTAGGAGGTATCTAATATAAACGTCTTTTTATAAAAATCTATCAGACAAACAGACTTTTAGCTGTGCACCTGAAATACACACTTTTCTCAAATGAATATTCTGGTTTGATTACTACGCTTATCTTACCAGCATAGGACACTTAGAAGAAAGGAGAGGAAGCATCACCATTTAGAAAGGCAGTTACAGGAGTGCAAGAATGAACTCAAGACCAGAGGCTACAGACCCAAATTCAAATATTGCCTGTGATGTACAGTAACCTGGTGAACACAGTCAAGTTACCTTTTTACGCCAAGACTTGCTTAACTTATTTTGATTAGACTAGAACCAATAGGATTAAGCTCCTTAGTAGCATCTTTTCATCAAAGTTTATCTGTACACCTAAGTTGCTCCTTAAGTGCTATTACCATATATATACACACTCCTTCCCCTATTAAGGGGGCTAGAAATGGGTTCTGTGGGATGGAATTTTTAATTTTTAAGTCCATTGGATTAGATTATCTTCAGAAACTCCTTCCAGGGCTAATATTTACAGTTCTTATTTTGATCAGATGAACCTACTTAAAGTCAACTGCAAGAATAAATAAGTACTGCAACACTCCTTCCATAATAAAAGGCTGAATAGGTTTCAAGTTGTATACCAAATGGCTGAGTGTACTTTTAGGTACTACTGTCTCTCTTACTTTCATAGAACACATCATTTTTACACTCAACATGTCAGCTCATGTCATTTCAATTATGCATTTGTTTTCTCACTGACTAAACATTGTGCCAGCACTTTTCCCTATCAGATTAAAAAGACAGAAAACACGGGCTATTTGAAAACGACTTAACAGCGATACATTTTTCCAACTTGAAAGTCCACTTGTTTTCTTTTATGCTGCATGTAATGAACATAGGCTGTATATTAATCATCTTAAAGATACCTGATAGCATTTCAGATACTTGTTGAACTTGAGGTGGTAACTCATGATCTCTCTCTTGGTGATTACAGTTTTTAACTGAGCTCTGTGAGTTAGCTGCATCACTGCTTGGAAAATTGGGGAAGATGGACCGGTAGAGGAGAGCTTGGTGTGTGCTTTCTACTCAACAATGCTAGAACCTTGTTTTCTCACAGAGATGGCTAGGCTGGCAAGAGCAGAAGGCAGTAAACACAGTCCTGCTTAAGCAGAAACATCAGCAATATCCCCTGCTCATTGTAACTGCTCTACTCATTTTATCAAATGGGGATTTTTTTTTACATTTTAAGTTGGCTAGTTTTCTTTGGAGGTACGTCAATATCCCCAGGAACATAAGGCCAGCGTCAGTTTTAACTTAATGTCCACTAATTTAATCAGATCAACAACTAGGTTAGGTTAATTTTCAATGGGGAAAGTATAAACCAGTAGAGAAACAGGAGAGCACATAGTACCCTTCTTGAGACTCCTGAGTGTAGTCAGTCATCGACTGGAGCCCCATGGGCTGTATACAGTCTCAGACAGTTTTGTCTGATTACATACTGTTTAAAATATAAAAAAAGTAAACACATAAAAAGCAGAGATTAATGCTTTTCTTTGAAAAGTTCGTATGTGCGGGGACACTGAGCCCATTTCCAACGAGGTGGCAACCAGCCTAAGCCGGTAGGTGCTGCCATACTGGGGCCAGCTCCCACCGTGTAGCCATAGGCTCCTTCACTCCCTGTGCTTCTTATGCACCGTCTACCCACCTCATTTCTGTACCTGGATGACTGGAGAAGACATCTGCATCCATGACCCCAGACTAGACTTTATTATTTAAAATCATTATAATTCAGTGTCCCAAAATTCCAAGGACATCTTTTTTAACGTTTATTTTAGGTTCAGGGGTACATGTGCAGGTCTGTTACATAGGTGAGTTACATGTCACGGGGACATGCTGTGAAGATTATTTCATTACCCAGATAATATGCATATTACCTGACAGGGAGTTTTTCGGTCCTCACCCTTCTCCCACCCCCCACCCTCAAGTAGGCACTGGTGTCTGTTGTTCCCATCTTAATGTCCATGTGTATTTGATGTTCAGCTCCCACTTATAAATGAGAACACGTGGCGTTTGCTTTCATGTTCCTGTGTTAGTTTGCTTAGGAAAATGGCCTCTAGCGCCATCCATGCTGCTGCAAAGGACGTGATCTTGTGAAAACCCGGGAAGACAACCCAGGAAACACCCTTCTGGACACAGGACTGGGAAAAGATTTCGTGACGAAGATGCCAAAAGCAATCAAAACTAAACAAAAGTTGACAAATGGGACTTAATTAAACGAAAGAACTTCTGCACAGCAAAAGAAACTGTCAACAGAATAAACAGACAACCCATAGAATGGGAGAAAGTATTCGCAAACTATGCATCTAATGAAGTTCTAATATTCAGACTCCTTAAGGCACTTAAACACATTCACAAACAAAAACCAAACAACTCCATTAAAAAGTGGGTAAAGGACATGAATAGACATTTTCAAAAGAAGACATATACACACAGTCAACAGCATGTGAAAAAATGCTCAGCATCACTGATCACTAGAGAAACGCATACCCGAACCACAGTGAGATACCAAGGGGAATCTCACAGCTATTAAACCCAACTATCAACTACACTGCCTGCCACATATAAAGCACTAACTGCATGCTATGTATTTTGCTAAGTATTCATATGCAAGAACTTATTTATTTATATACAATAACTTTATGAAGTAGGTATTATTTTCCTCATTTTATAACAGAGCAGCATGTGGCTCAGGGAGCTGGTTAATTTTCCCAAACAGTTATGACTCGGCCATCGCCCGTTTTCACTCAGATGTGTGACTATAAAGGCCCTGCTCTTCACCACGGTGTAGAAGTGACACACACACATCCTGTGTTACATTCACAATGCCAAGCACATGGCATGGCAGAAGAGCTGGCACCCCTGAAAATGTGCTAGACTAGAGTATCTGATACTGCTCCACAGAAGGCGTGCAGAATGCCTAACAGTAAACCAGTGGAAATAACTGAAGTGAAAATGTCATGATACCACAACCATCTCTAGCTCACCACTCAGGAAGCAGGAGTTACGGAGGAAAGATTCTCAAGACAAAGGATAGGGGGCCCTGGATTACAGACTTGGGACTGACCACAGGAGGCCAAGCTGGACACACGGCTCTACAAGGGGGCATCCCCATTTGAGCCTCACAGCAGCCATCTGAGCAGATGCTATTATTACATTGTACAGACAAAGAAACGGAAACTCAGAGAACTTAAACTGCTTACTCCAAAGTCTTCTGCTTAGGAAATGGCAAAGCCAAGATGAGGACCCAGCGCAATGGGTTCCTGCTTTAGCTGTCTCGCCTGCCTCTGTGCCACTCTGTGGCACGTGACTCCCTGTATTTTCTGTCCTTATACTATCAGACTTTAACAATCTGTCATAAGATTCTGAAATGAAGATATTAGATTTGCCCTTTGTGCTTCTCCTGAAGTCTGGTGATGCTTAGGAGAATCAGTACACTAAATTGAAATACATGAAGTTAAACAAACAAAAATAAACTCACCATCGTGGGTTCACAAGGAAAATACAAAGTAAGACACCTTTGCATTATTGTAATTTTCCCCTCCAAATTATCCGTATCTCAGAATTATTTTTATATTACTTGATACAAATCGGGAATATTTAGGAATGAAATGCAGGGTGATCATGCTTTCACTCTAGTGACTTTTCTATTTAACCTAGTGGAAAATTTCCCCCCTTCTGTGTACAATATTTATTGATGACAAATAGTTTGCAGACAAGATGGGATTGATTGGACTGCAACAGTGAATCTTTGTTTACTCCAGTGCTGATTTCACATAGATAGCAAATTTGAATAGTTGCTCTTATCCCAAATAAATCTGGCTTCTTTTCAATCATTTCTCATTGATCAATCTCTCCTGAGGAAAACACTAACGAGCCTATGTCTGCTGTGAGTGTAATTAAGGCAACTACAACTGCATAATGTGCTTTGTCCTTTGAAGTCTCAGAGTCTCAAGCTTCAGAATCTGCAGGATGACTAGGTGGTATCCTTTCTGTAACTCTAGAGGGGGTTTTTGTTCTTTTGACCAAATAGAGAGTTCTGAGAAGGTCCCCAGGGACAGCGTTAACAACTAATACCAAGAGACAGGGTGTCATACTTTGTAAGTCTCCTCAGGGGTAAATGGGATCTGAATTACATTTAAATTAAGTCACCACGTTGATGACCAAGAAAGCACTGGCCAGATAAGACTGACCACCACAACACGGCAGGAACACGTATGACCCTCACCCTTCTTACTATATGTGAGTCTGAGACCAAAGTTACTCGCTTAGATGTTGGTAAGATCACACTATCCATTATCACCAGATGGACCAAGGCAGGAACACGTATGACCCTCACCCTTCTTACTATGTGTGAGTCTGAGACCAAAGTTACTCGCTTAGATGTTGGTAAGATCACACTATCCATTAGCACCAGATGGACCAAGGCAGGAACACGTATGACCCTACCCTTCTTACTATGTGTGAGTCTGAGACCAAAGTTACTCGCTTAGATGTTGGTAAGATCACACTATTTATTAGCACCAGATGGACGCTGGGTATCGTCTCCGTAAATCTGTTTTTCTTGTTCTACAATTTTAATTTCTTGTTGGCCGATATTTTTCTCTTGAGGATCTGTTTTCACCACAACCACCAGGACAGAATTGCAATCCGACTTGAATGCTCATGTGCTATTGGAGACAGAAGGGTGAGGTTATAATTTATCTCTTCTTTTTCTTTAGAAAAAGATCACAGAAGTTCTAGTTTCCATTGTTTTCTGCTCTGGCTTCCCTTACAAGTGGAAAAAGAGACTCTCAAAAAGGTTGTAAGCTAGGAAGAGTGTGTGTTGTCTCTTCATGCCTGCTGGAGGTTCTCCTCTCCTGGTCGTTGTGAAAGGAAAGACAAGTGGTTTTTCACAACTACTTTTTAGCTCTAGTTTAATTACATTTTCTTTGAAGGGCATGTGTCTCCTGACAAAGCCAGAGGGGTCAAGAGGGAAGTAAACAGTTAAGGAGTGTTTGTGGAGAGGTCTGTTCCTGTGAGGGTTCGATAAATAAACATCAACGAATTACGACAATGCCTGGTAGATGGTTATTTTATATAATTAGAGCACTGAGGCTAACAGCTTCTGAATCCATTTATAGGATGATCAGAAATGGGCAATGGTACAGAGCTATGTGAGATGACAGAAGGAGCATGGGACTGGATGTCAGGAGAGAGAGCTGGCTTCTAGGGCTCTCTCTGCACCTAAGCAGGGACGTGGCAACTTCATTCACCTTTCTGGATCTCAGAGTTCCTGGTTGCTAAATTGGGGTAAAGGGAGGTGGGGAGTAAAGTGGTGATGCCTAGCTAATTAAAATGACATAAATGATACACACTTTATAGAGCACTTTGACATATTTTAGCTCAGAGAAACTAAGAGATGGGAAGAGTAGAGTATCATTTTACAAATAATATAAGAAAATTTATTTGAAAATTGAAAAACTGAGCTCAGAGAGGTTCGAGATGACCAGGTTTCCACGTGGATTTAGCCAGACTACAAACTGGTTCTTTAAAGTTGCCTTTGGTTGTAAGTGACTATGGTTTTTTCGTTTTGTTATTATGTTAAATGCTGATGAATTCCAGTGTTTAGATCCCTGGGTAATGCCAAGTTGAAGAATGTTAAGTTTTTCACAAGTTACATATCTTTTCCTCCTTTAGAACTGCATTAGTTGTCTTCTCCGACCCAGTGATTTACAAAGTGTGGTCTGGAACCAGCAGTAGCTGAATACTTAGAAATGCACATTCTCAGGCTGCACGCATCTCAGACCCACAGAATCAGACACCCTAGGGGCAGGACCCATCAGTCTGTGTTATATCAAGCCCTCCTGGGGATGCTAAGGCAGCTAAAGGTTGAGAACTATTGCTCTGACCTTTACACACTTGTTCCCCTTGTAATGGCTGAAATTCAACATTTCCCCACCTACTTGCACTAAGGCTGTGCAGCTGGAACTTTGTCCTATAACCAAGCCAATCCACAACACACTGTCAAACCCATTTTTATGGTGCTTAAACCTGTGACTGTATCCATCATGTATCAAAATGTTCTACAAATTTATTAGTCTTTGTTACCTCCTTTAAGTCTACTTGGAATTTGAAAACATTTTTAGGAAAAATGTCATCTAGGTCCAGCTTATCATAAACCTTGAGATAAGTTGGCTCTAGTTAAAAATAGTAATTCATAATAGAATGAATTTACTCAAAGTGGTTAATGCTTAAGTAAAGGCACTTGTCTATCTGCTCCTCCACTGCCAGTCCCACACCTGAAATCTCAGTAACGTCAGAAGGAAATTTATGTGGACACGAAACCTAAACCCTCCTCTCCTCCATTAAGGAAGGAACAGTTGCATAAATTATAAAAATATGCCAAAATAAATCTTTAAAATTTATCTTTCAATATTTATTTTATAAAACCAAATACAACATTTACTAATTACAGCTATATTATTTTTATGTCAAATGTTTGGGTTTTGGAGGTATTAAGATTTTAATCCAATACATTCCCTTTGATTACCTTCTATGTTTAAAGTTTGAAAACCTTGGGGATTTCTGGTGGAAAATATGGATTCTGACCCCAGTGCAATACATTTCTATTGAAATGATTCTCTGTGTGTGCATCATATGGCAGCTATTACCATAGGACACCAACACTCATGTAAGTGTTCCCTGAAATGCTTTCATACATATCTCAAATAAATGTTCTCAATACAACTTCACAAAGAGAGAAACACAACATTGTCTTTAAAGAATAGAACCTTACACATTTCCAAAATTTACTTTTTTTTTTCCATGTTGAAATAACGCAGAAATCATCTTTTACCTCCTTGAGTGAAGGCGGTCAGGGAGAACAAACTCCACACACACGGCACTGCTTCTGTTATTAATTTGCTTCTATAAGCAAGACTGTGGGCTTTCCGTGGAAGTACAAGATTTGCAAGTCACATGACTGATAAAATGGCTTACAGCTTACACAGCATTTGTAGAGTGACAGCTTCAGGATGACAGATTAAAAAAAATTAGGAGACTCCTGCCCATTGCAGCACTCCAGTTATTTTATTTATCCTCTTTAGATTTTCTTTTGACACCACTTACTGGAAAAGCTACTTTCAGTTATATGAAGATTGACTATAACACATTTCTACCATGTTTTTGAAAAGATATAGGAAGAATAAACTGAACATAAAGATTCTTGACAAAATAGCATATAATGCTATAGTTTTAATTTTATTATACATATAAAATACATGTATATGTATAATTTTATCATATATGTATAACTCATATCTATGAGATTGAGCAATAGTCACTTTTTGGAAAACAAATGTACACATGCATACACACATGCTTAATTTGTTGACCTCTTAAACTTTGGGATAATTTCTTATAGTTTTATAAAGACGTATGACAGTGTTTCCCCAAATATTTTACTTTGCCATAGAAACACTGTCATTGTTTCAACCTAGGACTTGCTCACAACATCAACACCAAATCTCTCAAAAAAAAGGAAGGACTACTTTTACTGCCAACAGCAAACACCAAAGCCAGCTCATATTCATAATTACTCATCTTTTGAAATATGTTTTGACATGAATAACTCAGCAAAGCTGAGTCACTGCCAAATGGTACCAACTTGTGCAATGGTCCTGGAAGAAACATGATAACTACAGAGGCAAACAGTGACTGAGAAAATTGAATCCACCCTCATTTGATCCAGGTAATAACAGTGCTATTTTCTGAAGAAGTGGGAAGGTTTTGTTCTCTTCTTTTTTCTCTTTTTTCTTTAAAATTCCTTAACAGTTAGTACAATGTGTTTAGCCACAACAATATAAATTTTGTCAAAGGTACCATGAGAAAAAAAGAACAATGGCTTCCTTTGGCTTTTTACCACAACAATCTCAAAATATAACTTTGTAGTTTTCTCAACACCAAAACTCAGTTAAAATGCAAAGATTTAGGCAAAAAAGAAGGAAAGAAAAGAAAAGCTTTGTGGTAAGAAGATAGTAAAGAAGAAAAAAATAAGAATTTAACTTCTATGTGATTAAGGAAGAAATTAACTAATTTTTCATTTTATTACAGAAATGTACACATATCTGTATTCTCATAATATACCCAGTTGTATTTTACTAGTTTATTTGCCGGGTGGGTCAGTCCTTTGATCAGAATCCCAGTCCATGGGTGGGATCAGTTTGAGACGTAGATTGCATGCCCCAAGTAATTAATCTGGCATAAAGTGATAGTTAATAGCCCAGTAGAGCACATGGGCTAAGGCTCCACTCACCTTATTAACTAAACTGACAGCTTGGCACTAAGCAGAAATACAAGGCCAAATCCACACATTTCCTACCCTGTTTTACACAGGAGCAGGAGAGCAACGATAAGAAAAACTTGGAAGCAGTTTGAGTGAATACCGTAAAATCAATACATTCTGGGCCTCGGGGGAGAGATGTTTTGGCAAGTTCTTCCAGAAGACCACCTCAGTTACCACAATTATTCCAAGCCTAACAAGTCTCTAAGTCAGTTACGCCTGGTTGCTACCTTCTGACGGTCATTTTTCCTATTTTTTCGGAAATACGTACAATAGCTCTCTGAATGCAATTGCTAAGATGAGGAAAATTGAGCACATTCAGGTGCCTGTCAATTACTGACTGCTTTCTTTCTAATCTCGTAATCTACTCAGATCCCTTTGAATTATTTCTCTCTACACCTTTTGCATCGCTCTCAGACACTGTGCCACTTATGCATTAAATAGATGTGCAGTTAGCTTGTCTCCTGGATAATTAATGGAGATGTTAAGGGCTAGTGCTAATTCAGTGGCAAGGCTTGGAAACCTTCCACTACCTGGTATGCCATTGTTTATGGTCTATTAAGCAGTATTCATTTCACCTTATGGGCCCATAGAACATCCAAGCTAGAGGTTTCTCAGATTACAGGTGGTACTACAGACGATTAAATAGCCTCTTCTTTTTGTGTTCAGAATCATCTCTACATATATTGCAGACAATCTGGAAAATTAAAATGGCCAATATATATGTCTTAAAGTTCTCAGTTTTGTCTCCCTCCCTCTAAATTATATTCATTGTTTTACTAGATAGAATAATGGCAGTGTTTCTCATTTTCAAGATAATATATTTTATTGTTCTTGTTTGTCTTTTTTTCCCAAACAAATTATCATTGTTGTTTTGACTCATTTTATCAAGTGATGCCTTTAGTTTTCCAAAAGTTCTCTTGTTCTAGCTCTATTTCCATCCTTCTTACATACAGGACCTGCATGTTGGCATCATTCAGAAGTCAGTGGATCAGAGGCATCATATGGAGAGGCTTAGCTGCTCTCAAAATCTTGTTATGTAGGCTTTAGTTAGACAGGCTAATACAGTTGCCAGAGAAAGGCTGAACACTCAAAAGGCTTTAGTCATCAAAATATACAGTATAACAATAGAAAACGTATGTAAGTGTTCACTTACCTGCTTCTGATCAACAATTATTTCGAGGTCTTCATCACTGCTTAGTTTTCCATATCCTTGTTCTTTACTTTTCTTGTGAAAGAATAATTTTAAATGATCATTTAGTTTCTATCCATTAATAATCTTAATTCCTACTTAACATTTTTTAAGATAAAAGTCTTTACTTAGTCTTGTTCACTAGTCATAATGCATCATTCTTTATATCAATCTCATTTACAATAGCAAATGTGTTTATTATTAAACTGCTGTCTTACAATTATTCATTAACAATACCAGCTTAGTCTCCATTATCTAACTTATACCTTTAATCTTTTTCTCCATATTCTTCTGCTTCTATTTTTAGTCCTGTAGTATCAGAAAAGATTCTTTAACGCTTTGACATAAATAAGCAATTCTTTGAAGCCTAGCACATTTTTCTTAAAGATTGAAAATTCATTTAGTTTTATATGCAAGACTTCCAACTGTTCAATGTTTTGTTTTAATGTCTTACATATTTTTAAGAATAATAGAAGTATTATGCAACTCAGATAATGAATCTTCAGATTTTCAACATTTGCTTATAAGTCAGGTGAATACTGGCATATGAAAACCAACTCAGAAATAATTTTAAAAAGATAAATAAAAGAATTTTTAGAATTAGATGTTTGAAAAGCTGGAGGAAACACTATTTTAAGAGTTCTTAAATGTACTTTTTTTTGGCATTTTGTCATAATTAATTTTGTCCCAATGACCACTCTCCATCTATTTCCTCCGTAGTGAAATCTATAAATTCTAGAATTAGAAAAGGACATAGATAACAATAATCACTTTACACTTGTGCTACAGGAGAAAGATAATATGTCTGTGTCTTTTTTCTTCCAATGCAATGGTTGATGAGAATACTAGAAATGTCATGTTGAGTCTTCATACCAGTAACAAATAAAAATAAAAATCACTACACAGTTAGCTGTAGTTCAAGGTTACTTATTTAAAGATTCTTGCTTTAGTTATTAACTACATCAATGTGAATCAAGGGAATTAAAAATACTTCTATTTGCACCCACTGTGTCATATTCGGATCCTCGTCTCATTGGGGGAAGAGATATACCCTTCAGTGAACATGATAGAAATCTTCACACTGTGAGCACAATTCTTATTTTTTTCCCCGTAACATTCAAAAACCAGATTTACACATTTTTTTTCCCTGCAAAAACATATCTCCAATTTTTGTGGGTTTACTGTAATAAAGAGATTTCTGAATTTTCCAAGTATTAGGATACATAAATAAAATCCAAATTCTCATTCATATATCAATGAACTTAGCCACTCAGAACAGAACAGATGGCCACAGCATTTCTCCCTATTATTATTCTTGTCCTTATTTGAGGTTCCATTTCAAGACTGATGGAAAACAAAAAGAACAAGGTTGGTTTCAGTCAAGCTGCCTTCCTTCCTATCACTTTGCTTTTGTATTCTTTTTGTTCACTGGTTGCCATAATATATTGTCTAGAGACCCTCTAATGCAAAACACTTAGAAATGCCTTTCCAAATATTGATCTGTATACATACCAAGTAGCTCATTTGCATGACCCGGTTTCTGGACAAAAGGACATTAAGTAGAGAGGGAATGTGGGTCCTTCCATCCATTTCACTGTCAGACATCCCAGAATTCTTTGTGCCAGTGGCAGTGGCTTCCTTGCCAGAACTTGCTGACCAGAGAACCACAGATCTTGCCCAGCAACAGCATTAATAATGTACAACAATAATTGAAGGATTCCTGAATCATTGTCTTGACTTTGTAAACATTCTGAAATTTTTGGCTCACACAAAAAAGTCACTGAAACGAAAATTTCTTTTCCTAACTAATTTTTATCCATGCACTTCAATGCTCCTCCACTGTTGTTCCCATTTAATGTTTTAAAAAATCCATCTATTTTAAATTACATAGTTTTTATATTTACTTCTATGCATATGGACTCTTCAGCCTCCTCATCATAAAAGCTCTTGATTTCCCCTTTTTAATCCCCTACCCTAAGCTTTCTTGACAACCATTGCCAGTAGACAGAATGTCAGCACTCAGAGAACATCATTCAAAACTGCAATTTCTGCAAATACCAAATTCCGCCTCTCCAATCTCAACTCCTTATCTAATTTAGCAGTAAATTTTCCTGGGGAGAGGCTAGTTCAGGGAAGGAAATTATGTCCCCCAACTAATCTAAGTAGAAGTTGGCATTTTCCAAAAGTGGGAGGAGGCATTTAGAGCTCTGGTTTTGTACTTAAACCTCTGGTCTCCAAACAGCACACAACAGTACACAAAGCCGGAGCCTGACAGTTTCACTCTAGAATTAAGCAATATTTTCTAGTTCACCCCATAACCCCGGGGGGATTAGTCCTTTTCTAAGCCATAATGGTATTCGCTCACTTACTGCTTATTTCTAGTGCGAGCATAATCCTCTTTGAAGCACTCAGCTTCCCACTTGGGCTGCTTAACTCAGCCAGCCCAGGCAGGGATCTTCAGCTCTCCTCCCTCCTCCCAGCTGGGAATCCCTGTCTTCTATCTGTGCACTTTTGTCAAGCACAAAAAGCAAGTCCACAGCCTCTGCCTGGTCTTTCACAGCAGCCAAAGAGCTGAACCAGAGGGAAAAAGAAAGCTAATCTCTCCACCGTCCAAGTGCGAGGGGCAGGGCTTCTGTGGGAGGAGAAGCCAGAGGACAAGCACTTCCTGTGCTCCTCCCATCTTCAGTGGCCAGACGCTGGAGCTGAGGACTTCCACTGAGGCAGAGAGGTTAGGCCCCTGTCCACCCAGCCCATTTATGGCGGACTTTGTGCACTGCTCTCTAGGTGCAGCCGAGAAGGGGGCATCAGTGCAGTGGAGCTAAAACAGTGAGGACCTAAGGCCGGAAAGGTGAGGAAAGAGGAAAGGAAATAGCGTCTCTTGGCTGACAGTGCTTCACCCCCGTAAGAAGCTTTCAGCTCAGGATGCCGTGTCCAGTCTCTAAAACCCCAAACACAGTATCTACCATCTTTCCACGCCACTCTGAATCCTTGCTGATAAACCCACGGGAGACGTATTTTTGTTAGTTATTTGTTAATGCTGATAACTTTTTTGATACTATTGCATTAGATGGATAACTTTCTTAAGAAACAGAGCCTAACTGGTAATCTTACCTCTTTACAGACTTCCACCATCTCTCCTTAACCCTACTTCCTGTTTCCTGCTTCTTTGTTCGCTCCTCCACAAAAGTAAAACAGGTGAGTTTATTTACTTTAATTAAATAAACTTGCAGTAAACTTGGAAACTCTATGGGAAAATGTCAGACCAGGTGTGGTGGCTTAAGCCTATAATCCCAGCACTTTGGGAGGCTGAGGATGACTTGCGGCCAGGAGACCAAGACTAGCTTGGGCAACATAGCAAAACCTCCTCCTATAAAAAATTAGCTGGATGTGCTGGCATGCGCCTGTAGACCTAGCTACTCAGGAGGCTGAGGTGGGAGGATTGCTTGAGTGCAAGAGTTTGAGGCTGCAGGAGGCCACGACCGAACTCTTGCACTCCAGCCTGGTTGGTGGAGTGAGACCCTGTCTCTAAAATTAAAAAAATTTAAAAAGAGAGACAATATAATGGCCACAGATATGGAATGTATCACACAGGAACATCTTGCAAGTAAGTATCACAACAATGAAATCTGATGGGCTGGAGACCTGAAAAACGAAGTAACTCCTGTTTGCTGCAGAATATGAATTTCTTAAAAAGTAAGGGTTTTCATTGAAAAATGCTAGCTGTGTATGAGTTGAATTAAAAGGATTCGTCATACTCATTAGGAATGGTATAAAGAACATTTTTAAAGGGAAAAGGAACACTTGATTTAGCTAATCGTACAAATTAGCCCTAATTGCAATTTTTGCCTAACTACAGATGTCAAAATAAATATAAAGGTTTGCATGTAAGTAATTCAAATTTTTAAAAATCAATGCTGCTATGACACACAGTAGACGTGAATTTATTAAAGCACATATCACATACACAATATAAAATATAGCTACAAGAAGAAAAGACCTTCTTCCTGTCTGCTTCATGGTTGTCAGGATTCAGTTCCTGTCCTCTCATTTCCCCCAAATTCAGGTTCTTCTCTACCACCTTCCTTCCCACAGCTGCAGAATCGCTTAGATTTTCCCTATCCTAAAAGGTGATTTCCTCATATCTGCTTCTCCCTGAAGACTTTGGTCTAATCTCTTTTGAGCGTCAATGAGGAGAAGGGCTGAAAAAGAAGAAAATGTGCTGAAAAGATGCTGGCTGAGCATGTGGTGTCTTTGGAAAGTTCATCCCAGTGGAAAGAGCCCGTCACCCATCTGGATACAGGTGTCTGTATCTAAGAAGAGAGATCAGGGCAGTGCAGCTAGATCACTAGGGATAACTGAATTGCAGGAGTGAATAAGCTCACTAAAGAAGAAAACACAGAGAAAAGAGATGAGGACTAGAGCCAGAGTCCTAGAGAACAGTTTAAGTAATGGGCAGAAGGAAAGAACTCAGAAGAAGTGGAGGAAGAGGAGTGGTTACAGTGCAGGTGGTGGGCAAACTAGCGGAATAGTCCAAGGAAACAGTTCTGATCGTGTCAAATGCTGATGAGAGGTTAAATAAGGACATGAGCTGCAAGCTTTCAATGTATGTGGCATTTTGGAAGTCATTAATGACTTTAGGAAAAGAAGTGAAGGTGGAAGCCAGGTTAGAGTAAATTATTGAATACCTTGGTGGTAAGGGTAGGAAGATGGTGAGAAAAGAGTTATCTTCCTTTAGGAAATCTTTATTTTCTCTGTGTGTGTGTGTGTGTGTGTGTGTGTAGGAATGGAGTCTCACTCTGTGTCCAGGCTGGAGTGCAGTGGTGTGATCTCGGCTCACTGCAACCTCTGCCTCCTGGGTTCAAGCAATTTTCCTGCCTCAGCTTCCCAAGTAGCTGGGATTACAGGCACTTGCCATCATGCCTGGCTAATTTTTGTATTTTTAGTAGAGACGGGGTTTTGCCATGTTGGCCAGGTTGGTCTTGAACCCCTGACATCAGGTGATCCACTCGCCTTGGCCTCCCAAATTGCTGGGATTACTGGTGTGAGCCACTGTGCCCAGCCAGGAAATCTTGAATGGAAATGGAAAGCAGGAGTAAGAATGCTAACTCAAAGATAAAAAGTATAGAGAAAGAATACTGGGAAATGCATTAACTGTTTCCTCCTTTCCTTATGTAAAGGTATTGATCATGTTTATAATTCAGGAAGGAACTAGTAGAAAAAAAAAGTGAAAACATAGATACTGGAGAATGAGTGGGGATAATTCATGAAGCAAGAAAGTAACAGCAAAGATCCTTTGGAGAAAAACTGGTTCTCTTTTAAAATTTATTAATACAACTGTGTGCTGTATAATCGTAAGAAAAACATATTGAAGGATATATGCAAAATACAAAAAGTCTTTCTCTTGGATGTGACGCCGTACATGACTCTTACCTTTTCTCTTGATACTTTTTGAAATAAGAATGAATTTTTTTATGATTAAAGAAAAGTAAACAAAATGTGATTTCTTGAGAGCTCCATAAAATTGCCACAGAAAAGACTCATTTAAAGGCTACTTTTCAGTAAAAAAGACAGGGCCAGGACTTTACCCTTCCTACATGATGTTCCTGGGAATGAAGGTTTTTTGTTTGGTTTGGTTTTTAGATGTAGAGATTTATGTTGCAGTTTTTGCTTGTGCCCCTTGCGGTAAGCGTGGTAAATGGTGCACCGAGCGCTTTATTGCATTTAATATGGCCCTCTCCTCTTGACTCTCCCTTATAACATTAGGCTTCTCAGTTCTTTGGCAATATTTTGGTTCATATCCCTTCTCTTTTAAAATGTCCACAGTGTCAACACAGCCACAAACTCATTGCTGTGGGAGCCAAAGAGACAATGAGGAGAGAAAACAGGAAATGAGGAAGAAGCATAATTTTTTCCCAAAAAGCCTGGAAGAAGAGC
Organism: Cacajao melanocephalus; assembly: GCA_963573385.1. Lineage (NCBI taxonomy): Eukaryota > Metazoa > Chordata > Mammalia > Primates > Pitheciidae > Cacajao > Cacajao melanocephalus. The sequence goes on from CAUYLG010076439.1 coordinate 76,999, forward strand.
TTGAGTGTGTTCGCCTTTGAAGGATGTAAGCTCAAATAGACCTTTTGAATAGAAAGTAACTGCCTTATCAGTTAAAAGGGCAATTTTCATATTTAAACTTTTTCTTTGGTATGGGGGAGATCAACTTTCTGACGGGAAAATATTATTTTTACAGAGAATCATTTACAGAAGGGCTGGTTAAGTCTAGCATTTCTTTAAGAACAATTTTTGTCTCATCTTTTTAAAAGACAGTCATGGCCTTTTTCCCCTCTCCAGCTGTGATCATGTTATGGTAAAGCGAGCGGCCACAGAGTACACTTTTTAAGTTTTGGGTCAAACATAAGCAAACAAAATATATGGCAATCAGACTCAGTTCTCAATTTATGTTGTTGGGTGAGAAAAGAAATGTAAGGACAACAAGTATGCTGCAGCATTTTAAACTGTGTTTTGTCATATGCATAGGCCCAGATATTGATTAATTTTTTTGAATTTTAAGGTTAAATCTAATTGGAAAATAGATACTCCAGTTACTAACTAGTTGGATAATAAGATGGCAGGGAATCACAATACTACAGGCTTGCAGTTCCCCTTTAATGCTGATTTTTCTACCTTTAGGGTGGCTTTTAGTCTGTATATTAATAGTCTGAAGAGTTTATAAAGCATCTTGAAAATGTTTTGTTTTCCAAGATTTCAAAAAATAAGAATGTTCCAACATAAATATCCAGTAAGATTACACAATCTCACATCATTGTACAGTGACATTTTCTTAGACATATAAATTCAACTTTAGGCATGTACCTTTTTATATACCTTTTCTAGTATTTTGAAACTTTCAGCTTAAAACACTCTGCAAAGTTAAAATAATTTTTACAGAGACACCCTGTATATTCAAATGCCTAGATTCTACTACTTTTATTATACTTGCTTTTCCCCTAAATTTATTCATCCACTTGATATATTTTTAAAGTATATCCATTATCACATTTCTACTCATTCTTTCCTTCAAGGTTTATTTTATCTAATTTACTTTTAAAAACTCAGAAAAGCAAGACTATTGTTTCAAAAAGCTTCCAAAATAAGAGCACTAAAGTTTAAGAGTTGTTTTACTGAAAATCTTTGCTTTTATTTGGAAAGCAAATCAGTGAACTATAAGTGCTAGTGATCGGTCCTACCACTAGGATCAGGAAGGAGGAGTTTTGATCAAAGCGCTGGGATTTTTATAGTTCTCAGTCAAAAGCTAGTGATCAAACAACTCAACTTTCTGGGATAAATCCACGGAATGATAGGCAGTTCAAATTGATATTAATCACCATGTCCTCAATTTTATGTCCTTTGATCATCAGTGTTTCCTGTGCCTATGAAAAACAGCAACAACCCCACTCTGCGCTGGGCTATATAGTACATATTCACCTCTGGTACCTCCAACAAGTGTGGCAAGTGACTTCTCAGAGGGGTTACATTTGCTTTAAGGGACAGAACTTGGCTGGCATATTGAGATCAAGTAGGCAGAAAACAAAAATTAAGCTTGAAATTTCAGTTGTGTCAGATTCAGCAATGTTCCACATTACTTGGAGGACAATAAATAAATTCTTTTTAATCCTCCTTCACCCTTGAAACCAAATTCAAATGAAACAAACAAACAAAGATATTGTTCTTTTAAACAGAAAATTGAGTCCAGTTTTTCTTTCAGTGGCATGTTCTTGTCTTACTCCCTACAGACTTGTCTCTAAAAGCTATAAATGTCATCATAGGATGCAATGACTAATATATAAAAATGGTTTTCCGTGGGCTGAAGATAATGGTGATTGAAAAATTATATATTTTAATCTGATAATCTCTTGTCATTATGCAGTCTGGGTGCTATTTCCAAAACAAGATGAAATGAGCAAGAATTCCTTTTTGGTGGTTTTAACCCTGTCATCCCCCAGACGACAGGACTGGAATAACTGTTGGTGGAAGATGGTCCAGAATCTAAGAGAAGTGACTTATTATCTTGCATCCCCGCGGCAAAGGAACACTTCTATCCCCCCACCAGATATATAAAAAGGTACATACCTAATGTTGAATTTGTATATTTAAGAAAATGTAATTGTACAATGATGTGAGATTATGTAATCTTAATGGATATTTATGTTGGAACATTCTTATTTTTTGGAATCTTGGGTTTCAAAATAATCCCCCCACCCCCAACAGGAAAAGGGTAAATTGTGTCTTCTGTATCTCTGCAGTCTGAGAAAAATAACAAATACTCTATTTTAAATGAAAACTTCCTGCTTGGTGTTCTGCTTCTGATCCCTGTTGACACTGTTTTTTATCTTTGTATGCATTGGTCCTGGTGGATGGGCGTGAAACCTATTTACAGCAATCTTAAACCACAGGTGTGCTTATCATCCCCTTTTCCAGTGACTCCTCTTCCTTCTCACTGGCAGCCAGCACACCTGGCATCCCACACCTGCCACTGACTTCCTTTTAACAACTGATCTGGACGTCATGATTTTATGACCTTGCAACATAAAATGCGATCTGTTTACTGTAATAAAAAAAGAAAGAAAACACCAGCTGCTTCTGTAGGCGTCCCGTGTTCTAACAATATTCCCCTCCATGCTCATACCTTCTCTAAACCAGCATATTTTTTTGGACACTCTGACACATGCTTGAGAAAAATTTGTCTATGAAATTTTGTTTCTGACAAGATTGAACCCAAGGTTTGTGCTTCAGCCATAAAACTCATCCAGAAAGTTATTTATTTCTAAGCTGTGTATGTGACGAATGACTTATAGTCAGCATTTCCATTATGGCTCAAATGACTTTTGAGGGTTACTATTATTATTTTTTAGATTTTATAAGGATCTACACACAGTGGTGACAGCTTAGAATACGTCTTTCCCGTGCCTGAGAGTCAAAACACTTTCTGGAGGTGTAACTCATTACTCTCACTCCTAGGTTCTCCTCCATGGCTTTGGTAACTGCAGGCATCTTAAGTTAACATCACATTCTTGTCATTTCTCTATCAGTTTCCTTACAGCTTCTTTTGCTCATCCTTTTTCTCCAGTGGCTTATATATTCACTACAACAACATTACAGAAAAGATGTGACAATTGCTAGAGGGTGGGCATGCCTGAGGCTGCTATCCATCTTCTTCACATATAAAGGATTCTAGACTCTTCTAAGCTCCAGGATAGGTAGGAACAAGAAAGATCTGGGGCCACAGACAGCTGGTTCATCCACTAGACATGTGACAACCAGTTAAGAAATTAAACAGCAGAGTCTAGAGGATGCACGGCCGAATCCAAAACACAGTCACCACTTTATCACAAATGCCAACTAATGCCTTGCTTGGCATACAAAATATTACTGCTGACGAGGAGGATGGGGTGGCTGGAACAGAGTTGCCCTGGGTTGTAGGGGGTAATGCCAGACAGGCTGGAGAGGAATGCCAAGTCTTGAAAATCACATTAAGGCATTTGTTCTTTATGTTAAGAGCAATGTAGAGCCATCGTGGGGTTTAAGCAAGAGAGTGATGTGATCAGGTATGTGCTGTAAGAAGTCCACTCGGGCTAAAGGGGAGGAATGGATTGGAGGAAGGAAGGCTGGAGCCAAGGAGGGAGGTTGAAAGCCACTGAAGTGGTCAGTGCACGACAGCCTGGAGCCTGTTTAGACAGCGGTTCACAGAGATAGCTGACCGCACACACTTTTTTTTTTTTTTTTTTTTTTTTTTTTTTTTTTGTGATGGAGTCTTGCTCTGTTGCCAGGCTGGAGTGCAGTGGTGTGATCCTAGCTCACTGCTACCTCCGCCTCCCAGGTTCAAGTGACTTTCCTGCCTCAGCTTCCCAGATAGCTGGAACTACAGGCATGTACCACCATGCCCAACTAATTTTTGTATGTTTTAGTAGGGACAGGGTTTCACCATGTTGGCCAGGATGCTCTTGATCTTTTGACCTCATGATCTGCCTGCCTCGGCCTCCCAAAGTGTCATTATGACAGGCGTGAGCCACTGCACCTGGCCCACATACCAATTTTATAATGACATGCTTTATTCATCACTTTGTGTATCATGAGATTACTTTTTCAACACCAGATTCTCTAGGTGATAAAAGCACCTACATTTTTCTGTAGTCAAGAATAAATTAGCAGTGTATGGGCCTACAACAGACACATCCTAGGCACTCAACTTAGTAATGAAAAATTATTTTAGGAAAATTTAATGAAACAAAATAATGAGAGAAAGAGAGAAAAAAACTTTGGCTAACAGGAAAAAATTTTGTGCTGAGTGAAGTATACATTTTTTTTTTCATTCTGTAAGCAATATCTAAACTTTTCTTGTCGTTTCTTGCTATTTGAAAAAAAACAAAGGGAGTCTGTTTAAAAAGCTACAATGTGAAATTGTTCAGTGCTGTAGAGCATCTAACAGGATTTATTGTGTTTTTTTTTTTTTTGGACAGCAACAACAGGAACTGTTCATGCAAATCTAAGAACTAACTGTGCAGGGAGTCTACAATAATGAAAAGGAAATAGGTTTACTTAAATGTATTTGGGGATATCATCACACCTAATGTGCTTTTAAAAGAATGGAAATGGCATATTTAAAGTGTGTTTAAAAAACCAGTTGATTCCCTTGCATTTCAGTTGTTTTTAATGTATCAGAGAATAAAACCTTACGATCGGGAAGTGGCAAGGTAAGGTAGAGTAAGGGACACTTGATCATAATGTTTATCCTCTTACTCAAAGTTTGTAATCCTCTTATTCAATGTTATCCTCTTACTCAAAGTTTGATTTCTGCTTCTTAGTGAGACACTTTTGTTCTTAATATTTAAAAGTCATAAGGTGTTACATGCAAAATGTTGAAGAAGTATATTAACTACATGTAAGCAGACCTCAGAGTTATGGAATAGACTTATTTCTGCAAGGTCACAGCATCCCAGGGAGTATAGATGACTACTGACCATCTTCTTTCATCTGCAGTTGTAATCTTTGCATCTTTCCTATTCTTCTTCTTTAGAAATCAAATCCCAACTCTTAGATGCCTCTAGTAGGGAAGTGGCCACAAGATCTTAGAGAGACAATGAGAAGGACTTCTTGAGCAATACAGACTAGGAACATTTCAGTGATGAGAGGCATGAAGCTCGTATTAACTTGAGAGCACTGTAAGGATTCCCTTGATGAGTCTTCTTGCAATCTCTGATTAATATCCCACAGTGAAAAATGTATTGGTAATATACTGAGAGAGAGAAGAATGACTGGTACTTAAGGACTTTAAGTACATCTTTAGAAATAGATACAAGTTTTAACAAAAAGTCTTTTACAAACTTTATTCTTATAAAATTGTCTTGGGTAGGTGAGTGTGGGGATTTTAAGGAGGGATGAAGCAAAGCTTTAGTAAGAAACAGCTAAATTGCCATGGATGGTACCATGTTCTAAATGGAGAAAAGCCTTTTTAATTGATCAAAGTCTCATTTTCTTTTTATAAAAAACACTAAAAATTTTAATGAAGTATACAAGTGTACCTATCACATTGTAGGTATTTAGTAAGTTTTTTTGAATAAAAGCATTTGCTTTATAACAAAAAGGAAAGTATTATTTTCACTACTCTTAACCCCTCTTACTGTTTCTTGCTGATGCTATTACAAAAAAGTTGTATAACTACTTTCAGTGTATATTTATACAGAGATATATGTGTGCATGCATAAATACATATTTACATACAAATATACTAATATATACATATGTATTTAATGACGTGAACATGACTATAGTATAATACTACTTTTTAATCAAAAATATATTGTGACTGCCTTTTCACATTAACACACATTCATATCCACATTACACATCCAAATCTACCTTAAGTTAATAATTTTTATTAAGAAAGTTTCAGAAATCCTAGAAACTATCAGAATAACCCACTTAACACTTAAGAGACAATAGCACATAAGTATTGTCTGCAGAAGACCCTGATGGTTCTTCAGAAACTTTGAAGGGGACTGTGAAGTGAAAACTATTTTCTTAATAGTACTACGAAATTATTTGTCATTTTCACTGTGTTGGAATTTGCATTGGTGGTATAAAAGCAATCTTGTTAGCACCTTGGCATGAATCAAGATAGTGGCACCAAACTGTATTGGTTGGGAAACAAATTACGCACTTAAAAAAAACTCACCATTTTTACTTAAAAGTATGACAAGCTATGATTATTCAAACTTGAGAGCCTGGCTTTTTTCTTTTTTCCTGAAAATTAATGAAAACAGTCATTAATTTCAAAGAAAACAACCAATTATATTTGTTGCCAAAATTAAATATATGGATGAAAATTAGAGATTTGGAAACTTGAATCAGCCACTGTGAGCTCAATAGCTTCTCAATACTTAAAGAGGTTTCTGATAAGATCAGTAGTGGCATTAATGAAGTATTTTTAGGTATTGTATAATGAAGTATGGCAACATTGGAAGATATGAACCAATGAACCAATACCTCAATAAACCAATATTTTTTGAATGATCAACACTAGAATGTCTCCAAAATCATGCAAGAGTTAAAGATTCATTCAAAGTATAAGGGAGACCAATCGATTTTAACATAAAATGTGTACAAAATTTATTAATATGGCTTCAGATTTCACAGTGCTACTAAACCTCAGGAAATTACATTTCTCAAGTTTTGGTGTAGTATGAAAGAATATCCATAATTATTTCAAAAGGCTTTAAAAATACTATTTCCTTTCTCAACCGTGTATTTGTGTAAAGTTTTTTTATTCCTATATTTCAATGGAAAAAAGCTACTGCAAAAGATTAAATGCAGAAGCAGATATAATAGTCCAATTTTCTTCTGTTTTAAGCTCTTTTATTAAAGAAATTTGCAAAAATATAAAACAATGTCATACATCTCACTGAAAAAAAATTTTTTTTGGAAATGAAGTTTTCTTAAAAATTGTGTATGTGTATGTACATGTCATGAGTTTGTTACTGCTATTTTCAATGATTTTATAAGTAATTAAAACTTTTCTTAATCTTTTTTCTACTACAGTGCAAACAGATATAATCCACATAAACAAAAGATCTTTGGGGTATTCAATCATTTTCAGAAGGATATGAAGGCGTGGAGACAAATGTTTGAACCACTGCTATTCTAGAAAGAATGTAAACTTTTTCTGAGTTGGTAGAACAATTTGCCTTTGGAAAATTCATTTTTCTTTTTCCTTTCTCTAATAATTATAAAGTCCATTTGTCTTTTTTAGAGTCTCATAGAAAATTCCATAATAGGCTATGCCAAAAATTATCTCATTAGCCTTATGATAAATAGCTCTCTGTGTTGCTTAGTAGATTATCTGAATTGTATTTAATGATAATAGCTTTAGTGTTTACAAATACTTATATTTGAGTTATATCCTTTAATTTTCATAGGTGATTCCAGGAAGGTAGGTATTTTTCTCCCCACTTATACTGAGGAAATGAATTTTAAGAGAGGAAAAGTGCTTCATCTACCTACAAAGTGCTTGAACACAAAATCAAATGCAGTTCTGCTAACCTTGTGTTCCTGTGCTCTTTTTTTTACCTTTGGATGGAAAAAAATAGCTTTTTGGTTTTTATCAATGTAGACTATGCACTTCTGTTCTTGTACAATCAAAGCAAGGGCTGAGTATTGAGACACCTTTTGGATTTGGGCACAGCTCCTGACTTCTTTTCTCCTAGGCCATTTCCTCATATAAGAATGACAGGAAATAATACATTCAAGGCCTCTAGAATAGTGCTTAGTATATAATAGTCTCTGTTATTATTATTTTTCATAATCAGCATAACAACGTAACTCTGAACACGTCCAGGGAGATGTGGCTTCATCCAGTTCAAGCATGAAAGGTCATCAAAGTCACCAAGACAGAAATAGAAGAATGGCATATGCAAAAGCTTCAGAACAATTCCAGGTCTGAACAATAACCGAAATGCAGCCTTTTCCAGGCTGAAAGCCAAAGTTCATTCTATGTATGATGTTGATCTTCACCTCAGCTCTGTGTTCAAATTTAGAGGTGACCAGACAGGTCAAAAAGTCACTCTTCTGCTTGCCAGGACTGGTTGAAACCAGCTTTGAATAGCTGCTGGGTATCACCACCTTTCATGACTTCTTCCCTGTCCCGATCAGAGGCTGCTGGAGCCACATAAAAGGCTTTGAGAATCCAGGCAAAGCCAGCCCACCTTAGCTTAAAACCCCCTTTTCCCCTTATTTTTCTAGTTTGGGTCCTGTTGGCTTCACACCTGGAGCCTCTATCTGCCCAGTACCTTCAGAATATGTGCTATTTGAATGGTCCAGATGGATCTTGATTAACACCTCTCTGGGGCCCTTTTGCCTCTCCCCTCAGTCCCACTTTGGTTGCACACAAGAAAACTGCTTCTGACCCAGCTTTCAGTCCATGTTTGCGGAGGCAGCGCCAGGGCTAAAGAGGTTCACAGTGTGAGTCAGGCTTCCTGGTGGCCCATGCAGAGCCCTTCAACTGCTTAGCATTCAGGGTCTATGCTGGTAAGATTTGGCTGGATGTGGATATTTCTGCAGAAAGTAGTTGGTAAGCAGAGGAATATTAACAGTATTGATTTGGCTCTCTTTGCACATTGATCCCAACATAGTATATGTACATATTGATAATAAGATAATAATAACTTTGATAGGAACAATCTCATGATTTAAAAAATATAGAGATATATAACTTTATGCAATAATAATAAAATGAGAATGAGCCACTAAACACTGTGGTTTGTTCTAGTAAATTTACCTTGGGGAGGATGTCTTGCTATGTGCTAGAATGAAGAATTTGCATATTTTATCACATTTAATGATCAGAATAATTCCTTGAGTTCGTTTATATGTTCCTTGGTTTCCAAATGAGGAAATGGAAAGTCCTAAACATTTAGTAATTTTTTGTTCAGGATCATATCAAAGGTCACACAACCTATAAATGGCAGAGCAGAATTAGAACTTAAGATTTTCCAACACTAAAGGTTAGATTCTCTTCAGCTCAGCCCCCTGCCCCCTGCATATTTCCATTTCATTGAAAGTTCAAATAACATCATGCAAAAATACATATTTGATTAAATAAAAAGAAAAAATGTTAAAAGGTCAACAGCTCTTCATTACTTTTTTAGAAAAACTTTCAACTCAAAAACTTGAGACATACACTGGAATAAGTAAGAGGTCAGTCTCTGAGGTCATGCTGCTTGGTTCAAAGCCAACTCCACTATGTACTAGTTGTACGGCTTTGAGCGAATTGTTTACCTCTCTGTGCCTAAGTTTCCTCATTTGGCAATAATAATAAAACCTAGCTCCTTGAGTTGTCAAGAAAAAAAAGTAATTAATACATGTAAACTGCTTAGAAAAGTGCTTGACATATTTAATAGCACTCAGTAAATATTACTAGCTGATATCTTTTCCTCCCTCTTTCCCTATCTCCCTCCCTCCCTCCCTCTCTCCTTCCCTCCTTCCCTCTCTCTCTTCTCTCCTTCCCTCCTCCTTCCTTCCTCCCTTCCTTCTTCCCTCTCTCTCCCCATTTAACAGGTTGAATTAACAATGTGTAAATGCTAAATAATCTTTTTAGCAAGTTAGAAAGACTCACCAAAGATGGCTTAGAAACTCAATATTGAAGTTTTGGGGGTGCTGGGATTTAAAAATAGAACCTGGTGAGGAGCAGTCTTGCTGTGTCAACTCTTAGAATTCTGTATTAAGAAAACTCAGAAGAGCTTTATTTTAAGAGGACTCTGAATGGCTTAGCTGCAGTTCATGGACACATCAGAACATTCTCTTGATGGTTCACTTTCTTGTGAACTTAAAATCAAGCAACATGAAGAGTTCTAGTTCTGGCCTCACCAATCCTCCTACCCCCAACCTTACAAAAGGCCAACTGAACCAAACTCAGGTGCTGCTAAGTAACTGGAGCAGAACCCCAGTGGTGAGCCTTCACTGCCAAGGCTTTTGAAGTTTACCTCTTTGTTAGATCTTCTTTTAACACAGACTGGATTTTTTATAGTATGTTTCAGGGATGATGCAAAATATTAAGGATACAGAAAAAGAATGACTACAGATGGTGGATTTGGAAAGTGAGCAGAGAAGAACTCTGATCTGTGTCAGATCTGGGTTCTAGCCTTGTTTTGATCACTTATTTCTTATAGGGCTTGCCATTTCACCTCTTCTGAGCTCAGTTTTTCCCATATTCAAAGGTTTGTGCCTTTGAGGTACCTGAAGACCAGACGGTCTTTCACATTGTTAATCTAGCTATTGGGAAGTCAGTTCATTAGTAATTTTGTAGTGATTAAGAAAGAGGCCAAGGCATGTGGATCACCTGAGGTCAGGAGTTCATGACCAGGTTGGCCAACGTGATAAAACCTTGTCTCTAATAAAAATACAAAAAAATTAGTAGGGCATGGTGGTGGGCACCTATAATCCCAGGTACTCAGGAGGCTAAGGCAGGAGAATCACTTGAACCCGGGAGGTGGAGGTTGTAGTGAGCTGAGATTGTGCCACTGCACTCCAAACTGGGCAACAGAAAGAAACTCTGTCTCAAATAAATAAATAAATAAATAAATAAATAAATAAATAAATAAAATCCATTGTTAATTAAAGCAAGAAGCTAACCCTGATAAAAATATACCATTAATTCAAATACTCAGGAGGATTTAGTGTCTTCTACCAGCTGTTATGTATACTTCCCCCACATCTATTAAACTTAGTATTTCTTAATAACCAACTGAAATGGCTGCAACAAACCCAAGTCTCCATTCTAAGGTAACAAATAAAAGTAGTTGAAATTGGATGTGTAAATATGTTTCTCCAGAAGGAACATGCTGGTGCTCAATTGTCTGTAAGTATGTATGTAAACACCTGCTTTAGAAAACTAAGCAGGCAACAAGATGTAGAATTCACTGAAGGCAGTGAAAAATGGGGACACAAATGTAGTTAGGAGCTAAATCACAGGTAACAACCCTGAAAGAAGGTAGCAGCCAAAAGAATGGAATTGCCAGGTTTTGGCAAGTTGGTGATTGTAAAGAAATAAACTTGGCTATATATTCTAGTGCTATTTTTGGAGATTATTTTCTGAAAAATCAGTGAAATGCCATTATCAAGATAAAACTTTAAAATGCAAGTATACATATTGTCTCACAAAGAATGGAGGATGGACTTGGAATGCTGATTCTAGAATTGCTCTTGGAATTGGCTGACTTCATTAGCAATATCTTGCACAGGCCTTCAAGGAAACAGAAACCAGTGGTAGGGATAATTCTGAGGCCATGGAACAGAGCTAAGTTGTCTGGTTCTGCCCACTACAGGCAGATGGGGACCATGGCCTGGCATCTTAAATGTATTCTTCAGCACATCTGGGAAAGTTTGGATGCTTTACAGAATTAAGAAATATCGGCTGGGTACGGCTGGGTATGGTGGCTCACGCCTGTAATCCCAGCACTCTGGGAGGCTGAGGCAGGCAGGTCACCTGAGGTAGGGAGTTTGAGACCAGCCTGACCAACATGGAAAAACCCCATCTTTATTAAAGATACAAAATTAGCCAGGTGTGGTGATACATGCCTGTAATCCCAGCTACTCGGGAGGCTGAGGCAGGAGAATCACTTGAGCCCAGGAGGCTGAGGTTGCGGTGAGCCAAGATTGCGCCATTGCAATCCAGCCCGGGCAACGAGAGCAAAACTCCATCTCAAAAAACAAACAAGCAAAAGAAATATCACCATGATCTACTAGGAGAGCATGATAACACTTTAAAATGAGGCCATCTCTACTAATCATTTACTGTTTTGAACAGAGTTCCTATATTTAGGTATAACTTTTTCAGAAATGCTCACCATGCTTAGTTTATATGTTCAACCTTCTACTTAAAAATCTCTCATGACATATCTAATAGATATGGGATTTCCTCTTTTATTTTTAGTAGAAAAATGAAAACAGAACTGTCAGGTAACTAGTATATGAAATTTGCCCATTTGTACATTATATTCCTACTATGCTAGCTATGTTATGAGATGCCTAAACATATCATTTTCCTTAAAGACATACTTGACATATTTATATCTAGTATTTGTAATGATATAAAGCAATTTTAATTTCTCATAAACTTTGCCTTATGTACTAGATTATGGGAATGATTGACTGAGAATAGTGGCTTATTCAGTCAACTTTGACACAATTATTCCATGAATATTGTTTATCAAAAGCGTAGTCACCTAAAAGAATTACATAAAAAAAAATCAAGTTTGGCTGTTTTCACAGCATATATCAATTCAAATGATAAAAGTGTGATTTGTTTATCAATATGGAGGTGACCTGAAGTTAAGAATATGTTATTTTATACCATAAAATCACATTTAGGTTTTGCCACTTTCTGATAAACTCCTTACCACACATTTCCCCACATTCACATGGAGGACACTTATTAAATCATAGCATTAAATGTTGCATAGTTGAGCTGAAAATTATATATAGGTGCAGATGACAGTGCTTAGTTGCTAAGAGTCAGTACATCTTTATTTTAGTGCTGCCATGGACAGGCAGTACCATTGAATCTTGTGCCAGTTACTTAATACATTTGAACCCTCATCTCCTCCTGTGTGAAATGAATGATCAGATGAGATTATTTCTAGTGTCTTCCAGCTCCACTATTCTAAGCATCTATGCTTATAAAAGCATGTTTCTTTGGTCGCATTTGGAAATTTCACATGGGTACTATTAAGCATTTGCACTGGAGAAAACATCTTGGCCCATGTCTTTCTTACACATTTCCCCCATATTTTAATGTAACACTAAATTCCTTTCATTAGTTTATATTTCTCATCATGATATGTCATCCTGATATCTTTTTGTTTTCTTTCAGTGATAGGGTCTTGCTCTGTTGCCCAGGCTAGAGTGCAGTGACACTATCAAAGTTCATGTAGCCTCAACCTCCTAGGCTCACATGATCCTTCTGCCTCAGCCTCCCAAGTAGCTGAGACTACAAGTGCATACCACCACATCGAACTATGTTTTTTAATGTTTTGTAGAGACAAGGTCTCACTATGTTGCCCAGGCTGGTCTTGAACTCCTGGCCTCAGGTGATCCTCCCACCTTGGCCTCCCAAAGTGCTGGAATTGCAGACATGAGCCACCACACCTAGCCCATTCTGATACCTTTACTGTTGGTTGTTAGTACCAATAATTTCTTGAGTGCTTACCTTGTCCCAGGAACATTACTCAATATTTTACTTACATTATTTTGTTTAACTTTCACAGACTCCTGAGGTAAGTGCTCTTATTATTCTTATTTTATTACAAGGAAACTGAAATGGAAGTGTGCAGGGTGCATTTCCATTAGCTCACACGGCTAGTTAGCTTTGAAGCTATAATTAAAACCTGTCCATATAATTCTTATTCCCATCTATAAACAATTCTATAATACTCCCAGTGGATGAAGGATGTGCAGCCCGTGATCTCTGAAGAATCTGGGAGACTACCATACCCTTTGCATTCTCCATGTATTCCTGAGTGTAGCTGAACACTCTGGGGACTCCCGGCAGCCTGCTTCCTCACCTCCATTCAGGTAGCACCAAGCTGACTTTCTGTCTTCAACCTGACTTGAAGCTCCTGGACACTTCCCCATTTGACCTCTGGCATCTATTGATTGTGTAGCACTGGGGCAGGCCACACATCATTTCAACTATGTGCTTACTGCATCCTGGATGCACTGTCACTCCAGCTCATTAGGTTTTACAAGCAAAGTCACAAGGCCAAGGTGAGTATATCCACTGCAGACTCATGCTGTTTTATAATAGCTGGGTTCTCACAGCTGCTGGGCAATTTCTTATCATCACTGCTACAAAGACTGACCCCTTTTGCCAACCAGAGCTCTTTCTTCTTCAGGATGACCTGGCTGCTTTTCTGAGCTGCCCAAGGTCTCAGCATCCTTTTCTCTCCCTCTACTCACCTCTGGGTCTTAACCCTTTGGTTCTTTCTTCTTGTCTGTTTTTCAAGAGAAAGCATTGTTTGGCGGGATGAAGCTCTTTACCTGTGGTCCAGATCTCATTGCCCTCACATTGATTTTGCCACTTTGCTTCACCAGCTATTTATTCACCTGCATCTTCCATCTCTGACTCTCCCTCAGTTCTTTCCCTCTGCATATAAACAAGCCTCACTCTTCTGTCTAAATAATTTCTAAGACTATGCCATCCATTCTCTTTCTCCCTGTCTCTCTCTTCTCTTTAGAAGGCATGATGTTTCTTCTGTTAACTTTTCAAGACGATAAGTCATAGGAAGACATATCAAAGTATATTTTCTTAGCTTTAGTTATTTATTTGATGCAAAAAATCAAATCTAGGCTCATTCCTAGTTCCTAGATATTCAATTCCCATTGCACTTATTTATAAAAGTAGTATATTAGACATTTGTTTTTGTTCTTAAACACAGGAGGAGACAATACCGATGCCATCTCCTGAGCCCTATTTATGTGCAAGGGTCTGTGAGGCATAGGTGTGAATCAGGCCCCAGAGAACAAATAGTCTAATCATCAGAATGAAGACAGAATAGAGACATAGAAAGCAGATATGCCCTGATGTGACACTGTTTGCAATATCTTCTTCCCAGCCTCATAGAAGCGTCCAAATTGTTAGGTTAAGATTTAGTCATGCCAGGTACATTATTTAATTTTGAAAGCCAAAAGGAGTCTTAGGAATATTTAGTCTGACTTTCATTCCCTCATGTTACAGATGAGAGAAAAAACGGGGCTCAAGAAAGGTGTGAGCTAACATCACACAACTTATTAATGACAGAGTTGTTGCTAATCCAATCTACAGTGCTCTTTCTATCAGGATTAAAAAATCTCATCAAAGCTTCATTTTAGTGGTTAGCATAATTATGATGCATGGTAGGTGCTTACAAATGTTTGTAATGCTGATGAGAAAAATCAATCACTGTGTGTTTTTTAAACACTGATTTTATGCCAGAGCTGGAATAGGTAAAACAGAGATGCAGTGGAAATGTAACAAATGGCTCCCACTCAGAAAGAAGTACAGTGTGTAGCATGTAAGTCCTCAATAGTTATTTGTGGAATAAATAAAATTTCCAGAAATGGAGCAATTAAAGAACAAGTATTAAACACTGGGGAGCAGTGCACACAGATTTCAAGATGGTTAAGATGAATGTGAGATGAAATCATACAAGAAGACTTCAGAGAGAATCCATAAGACTTTATGAAGAAGACTTCAAAGTATTTGATTTTTGACCTGGTTCTTTGTATGTATGTATGTGTCTATGTATGTATGTATGTAGGTATGTATGTATTTTTCCTTGCAGAACTCACAATCTATAATCTAGTTCTTAGTTGATGAAAAATAAGATTTAGTTAAAAGATTGCATGATCATATCTACTGGATGTGGATACCACTTAAAAAAATGACTTCTCCCGTGTTATTACAAGAGTAACATATTCACTATAGAAAATATAGATAAGAAAAAGAAAAAAAGAAAAATTAATATAACCACCAGCAAGAGCTCACTGTTCACATTTTGGTGTATGTTCTTCCAGAGTGTACATAATTATTTGTTTCTTCAATTTCCATTTCTCTGATTACTAGTCAGTTTGAGCATGTAATTCATAACTTTTTCATCAGTTTGCACAAGTTCTTTGGCAAAATGCCTACTCATATCTTTTGCCCATTTTCCTATTGAGTTTTCCATAGATATGGAAATGGTTTTCTAAAAAAGGGAACCTAGTGCATACAATTGTTCCTTGTTATCTATTAAAAATTGGTTCCAGGACTCCCCATAGATACCGAAATCTGAGGAGGCCCAAGTACCGTACATAAAATGCTGTAGTATTTGCATGTAACTTATGCACAACCTCCCATATACTTTATTTTATTTTTTATTTTTTGAGATGGGGTCTCACTCTGTCGCCCAGGCCAGAGTGCAGTGGCACGATCTTGGCTCACTGCAGCCTCCACCTCCCATGTTCAAGCGATTCTTCTGCCTTAGCCTCCTAAGTAGCTGGGATTGCAGGTGTGCACCACCACACCTACTTTTTTTTTTTTAATGTATTTTTAGTAGAGATGGGGTTTCACCATGTTGGCCAGGCTGGTTTCAAACTAGTGAGCTCAAGTGATCCACCCACCTCAGTCTCCCAAAGTGCTGGGACTATAGGCATGAGCCACTGTGCCCAGCCCTTCCATATACTTTACATCATCTCTAGATTACTTATGATACCTAATATTGTCATTATTGCCTAAACAATACAGAAAGACAAGAAAATAAGTCTGTACATGTTCAATGAACATACCTTTTTTTTTCAAATATTTTCAACCCACAGTTGCTTAAGTCTACAGATGTAGAACCACGGATACCAAGGGCTGACTGTATATCATTTTATAATTGCTTTTAAAATGTAATATATTATGAGCCTTCTTCCTGTAGATATGTGTACTTCCACAATGTCACTTTCAATGTCTGTGTAGTGTTACACGGTTTATCTGTAATGGTGGATGTTCAGCTTTTTAGATCAGTTTGCCATTGTCCAGGTTGCCAACTGTCACACAAGTAAAGCTATCACAAGCTAAGCCAGTCCAGACCAGAAGAATCACCCAGCCATCCCAAAGATAAATGGGAAGTAACAAATGTTTGAAGTTGAAGCAGCTACGGTTTTGGATGGTTTGTTAACACACTAAAAGTTAATGAACACGAATTCTGACCTTCAGATTAAACTTTGCCAGCTTCTAGCGTATTCCCTGATTGCGGGAATCCACTTACTCATGCCTTCTAGTGAAGTGCTCCAAGCATTTTTCTGTGGCCTCTATGTTACCCCTCCATTTTTATCCAGCGCCTCTTCCTGGGCTGTCTTTTTTCCCTCAGCCCCTCAGACACCCCTTCCCTTATTCCAGAGTAAAATGTTTAGGGCACACTTGATATCCCTGGATGGGGCCAGAGAGACAGGGCAAGTGAAGGGAGTCACCATCCACTGGCTGGAAAAACCATGTACATAAATGTGATGGTTGATACTATCAACTTGATTGGATTAAATCATGCAAAGTATTGATCCTGGGTGTGTCTCTGAGGGCGTTGTCAAAGGAGATTAACATGTGAGTCAGAGACTGGAAAGGCAGACCCACTCTTAATCTGGGTGGGCACCCTAATCAACTGCCAGCGTGGCTAGAATGCAAAGCAGGCAGAAAAACGTGAAAAGACTAGATGGGTGTAGCCCCCAGCCTGTATCTTTCTTCCATGCTGGATGCTCCTTGCCCTCGAACATCGGACTCCAAATTCTTCTGTTTTGGGACTTGGGGGCTCCCCTTGCTCCTCAGCTTGCAGACGGCCTATTGTGAAACCTTGTGATCGTATGAGTTAATACTTAGTAAACTACCCTTTACATATATATATATAGACATATATACTCTATTAGTTCTGTCCCTCTAAGGATCCCTGACAAATACAGATTTTGGTACCAGCAGTGGTTCTGGAGGAACAGAATATTAAGGATAGAGTTCTTTGGTTGGTTTTGAGGTTTCTGGAGTTGGCTGCTTAATATGATTTGACCCCAAAATGCCAAGGACTCTACTTCTAATAATATGGAGAACACTGATAGGCCTTGGTGTGAACTGTTTAGAGAATTATGCAAAATAAATGCATTTGACACTCCTGATTCACCACTTGCAAGAAGCAAGGAGTTTAGGGACTCTCTACATAACACCTTTTAATCATATGTGGAGAACCAAGGAACATAATGAAGCTGGTTGGTTGCTCCTTAGTTCAGTGGACAAAGTGATGAAAAAAACTGATGAACTCAGGGATTCTAACTCAGCTTCAGAAGCAGACACTGAGACTCACATCTGCTAAGATTGCCCTGAGTGACAGTCTTCTTTCCTGTAGAGAATGAGCTGAAATTGTGAAAAAACAGACACAAGCTCTTATCATGTAGGTGGCTGACCTGCAATAAAAGGTGCATGCACAGCCTCACCAGGTGTCCACTGTTAAAGTGAGGGCACTGACTGGAAAAGAATGAGACTCTGCAACTTGGAATGGGGACTTGCAGGTGGACTTTGATGAAGCTGGGGACAGTGAGTTTGTAAGCTATGATTAACCTTTTTTGATTTTTGTCATTCTTTTCTCTGTTTGAAAAGCAAAACTCTGTGGCCTCATCTATAAGCCAGAAGGAACAGCTTCCCCATCCCCAGTAGTGGCAACAACCCCTTTCCGTGGAGTGCTGCCAACTTTCTGCCTTTGTCTGAGGAGATAAACCCTTTGCTGCCTGAAGGGTGATGGTCTCCCCTGAGGCAGTTGTCAGGCAACATAATGTTGATTCTCCTCAGGAGCCACCCCCAACAGCCCTGTTTGCTTCTAGACCTATAACTATACTAAAGTCCCAGCAAGTCCCTAGAGGTGAGGTTGAGAGTGTGACCCATGAGAAGGTGCGCTACACTCAAAAAGAACTGCTTGAGTTTTCTAATTGATATATGCAGAAATCTGGAGCACCGGCATGTGAACGGATATTAAGGGTGTGGGATAATGGGGGAAGGAACATAGAGTTGGATCAGGCTGAATTTGTTGATTTGGGCCCACTAAGTAGGGACTCTGCATTTAATGTGGCAGCTCAGGGAGTTAAAAAGGGTTCTAATAGTTCATTTGCTTGGTTAGCTGAAATATGGATTAAAAGATGGCCAACTGTGAATGAGTTGGAAATGCCTGATTTCCTGTGGTTTAATGTAGAGGAAGGGAACCAAAGGCTTAGGGATATTGGGATGGTGGAGTGGATGAGTCACTTTAGACCTACTCATCCCAGATGGGAGGGTCCAGAATATACACCCTTGACCAATGCCTTATGAAATAGATTTGTGAGGGCAGCACCTGCATCTTTGAATAGCCCTGTAATTGCTCTTCTCTGCATGTCAGATCTAACAGTGGGAACTGCAGTCACTCAACTACAAAATTTAAATACAGTGGGAATAATTGGATCCAGAGGTGGCAGGAGCCACGTGGCAGCTCTCAACCAACATAGACAAGGTGGGCACAGCTACTGTAATGGACAGCAGAGGCAAAGCAGCAATCAGAATAGTCTGAGAGCTGTGGGATTAGCTAATTAATGATGGTGTTCGTAGAACTTAAATTGATAGGAAGTCTACTGCATTCCTACTTAATTTATATAAGCAGAAAACTTCTAGGTCAAATGGACAAAAGACTAATTTGAATTATAAAAACAGAGAATCACAGCCCCTCAATCAATTTCCAGAGTTGAGTCAGTTTACAGACCAGACCCCTTGAGTGAAGGGCAGGCTGGGTCCCCTTGAGGAAGGACCCTACTATACTACCAACAATTTATGCAGTGAATCCTGCTCGCATCCTTCCCCCAAAAGACCTCTAGCCTTTTATCAGGAAAGTTGTACATTGGGGAAAGGGAAATAGTCAGATATTTTGGGGACTTCTGGACACTGGCTCTGAGATGACATTGATTCCAGGGGACCCAAAATATCACTGTGGTCCTCCAGTTAAAGTAGGGGCTTATGGAGGTCAGGTAATTAACGGAATTTCAGCTCAGGTCTGACCTCCAGTAGGTCCAGTGGGTTCCCAGATGCATCCTGTGGTCATTTCCCAGTGTGAGAATGCGTAACTGGTACAGACAGACTTAGCAGCTGGGAGAACCCCGCATTGGCTCCCTGACTGGTTAAGTAAGGTTGACTATGGTAAATGTCAAGTGGAAGCCATCAGAGCTGCCTCTACCTAGAAAAATAGTAAATCAATCAATCAAATCAATCAATCTGTCCATCCATATCCTATTAATTCTGTCCCTCTAGAGAACCCTGACTAATATACTCACCTTCTCTCTGATAAAAACCAACCTAGTAAATAAACTCTGTGCACATGTTAGGAGAAAACAGCATTTTTTTTGGTTGTTCAGAGAGGAATGCTTCAAACCATATCTTTGTAGCTGAACCTATGGGCACATCTTTTGGACAGAGGTTGATAAACAGTGTTCATTATGTTTATTTTTCATTGTGCTTTTAAGTAATGACCTGTAAATTTTATTTGAAACCATTAAGTTTGAATCATTTTTAATAAGTTATTTTATACATATGTTTTATACACATATACACCTTGACACAAATGCTTTAATGGGGTAATATCATACGTGCTGTTTTCATAATTTAGTCTTTTCTTTTTTGCTTACCTACCCTTCCTGCTTCCCAATAAATTTACATCATCAAATACACACTTATCCATCCATGAATAATCAACAAGATAATGTTTATTTTATCTATATTATCCATAGTCATAGCCAAACACACATATTTGTAGGTAAATATATCTAACCATATACTTATAGATACTACCTGGGGTTGTCATTGTTTTACAAAGAGTGTGATACTGCACGTACTTCTTTGTACCTTGTTTTTCCTCTCAACTATACCTCATGAATAACCACCTAAGTCCATCCTCACAACTCTATTTCATTCTTTTTAATGCTGCATGTTATTCTAGGTATGAATGTACCATGAACTTTTCAACAAATATGAGCATTGCTTTGTTTTCCCTTTCCTCCTAGCTCTGAACAATGCTCCATTTAGTATCTCTGTGCATATTTCCTTAAGTTCTGGCTGCTTTAGTGCCCTGTGTTAGATTCCTAGGAATGAGACTGCTGATTAGAAGAGTGTATTTTTTATTTAAAAATTGTTTTACGATGTTGCTGGGTTACCAGCTTGCTGAATGCTACACAAGCCTTTCTTAGTTATGTCTTTTCTCCTATTCTTGACAGAAATAGGTATTATTGCTTTGAAAATATTTTTAAGTGTGATGAGTGTAAAGTTCTATCTTTCATTGCATTTCCCTATTAGTTAGTTTGATCATCTTTTTATATATTTGTTGATCATTTGAAGGTTCTCTCCTAGAAAATTCCCATTTGTATACTATCCCCAGTTGTCAACTGTGTTTTGGGTCTGTTTATGGGCAATTTGTGAGAACTTTTTGTGTAGCATGTCCATTTACCCTTGGTCAAATGTGTTGGAAATAATTGTCCAAACCTGTATTTTTCTATCTATATAATCCTTTTGATTATATCACTTTAGTGATATAATTTTTCCATCAAGAAATATATTTTCTTCACTTTTAACTATAGCTAGAAATTCAGCTGCTCTAGAATTGTGTGAAGACTACCTAACAAATAGTATTTTACAGGAGAAGAATGGGATAATAGCAAATGTTAATAATGTCTTCCTTGCAGAAAAAGCAAGTATAGTAAATAATCTTGCTAAATCAGGGAACAACTGCAATAATACAAATTGTCCTATAAAGATCGAAATCATCTTACATTATCATAGCTTGTTAAATTTGGAGAGTTTCTTATCTTCACATAAATTCTCATTTCACAGGGCAGGAAATGATTATAGATGAGACCAAGGCATTTCGCTTTTCAAACAGAGAAAAGAATGATAAAAATCAAATTCATTCTGTGTTATTAACGGAGATGTAAAACTGACACAATTCAGGTGAGGATTTACAGCCTGACTTCAAATACCCTATTGAGACTTTTCTAAATAAAGCCAGAGCCTTAGCAGCTCTGTAAACAAGCTGATTCAGAAAACTCACTCTCTAAAGGGAGCTTAGCTCATTCTGTCCTATCATGTGAAACACGGAAAACATCTGGGATTTAATCCATTATTAGAACAATCTGTATTATGCACCATGCTTATGTATTACTGAATGAGGAGTACATTAGGTTTTGTAAAAGACTGCCTAATTTATGTGGGTTCAGACCAGGCACTTAAAAAAAAAGAAAAAATAACCTGCTATATATTTTAATACCAAATTGCAGAGAGCCAAAATATATTTATTTGACCAAATTTATAGTACCGATATTTTAATCTTTTAAATAAAATGCCACAAACATATGTAAATTGGAAAATGATATATGTAGGTCTTCTTTCAAACATTTAGTATAATATAAAAATGATTTAATCTACACATCTAAATGCTTCAGAGTCCTTAGCTCTTTGATACAAGTTTAAGTATGATACAACTGTTTTTCAATTTGGAAAATATTTTTATTATTTTATATGAAAATGTCATGAATTTAATCTAAATTTTTTCAATAAGAACAAAAGGTAACTAAATAATAATGACATCTTAATGCTCCTTAAAAGGCTACTTTTGGCTTAATTGGCTACTAAAGTGATATTAAAGAATAAATAAATTTCTTAATATCCAGCAGATATCTGTTGTACAAATAAGTAAAGGGAATTTACACAATAGCGATTGAACTTACAAATGAGCCATGTGAAGAAACACTCTAGCAGCTTCCACTGACCACCGCTTTTATCCCAACTAAATCCTCATTGACTGTTTATGCAGGACATCTTATATTTGTTCCTCCCCTAAAAGGTCTGACAATTTCAGTTACGAAAAGAGAGTGATATTTGGAATAGCCTTTTCAATTTGAGGCAATGTTATTTGAATAGTTAGAGTTTAGAAAGGTCATTCTACAAATTTATTTTTTGCCTTTGAACTTACTAAAAAAAAACCCTGGCTGGGAAATTAAATCCTGAATATCTTACCAGTAGATTTCTACGGTTTTCGAACTTAATGTTTAGAGAACACTGACGCTAGCTTCAGTGATGATCAAATTTAGTAACATGCTTCAGATTGTATTTTTACAGTTTCATATTCATAATAGGCAAGCCAAATTTGTTTTCAGTGATTAGTTAAGAATATTTATTTTATGGTAAGCATGTGATAAAGTTTGGAAATAAGATGGAATCTAGACTCAAACTGCAGATAAATCTTTTTGGTCAAGCTAATGGGAACTGTATGTGTTTCACAAAGTACTGAAATAATGTCTAAACAACTGGGTAGACTAATATGAATGAAATGGTTCCAATTCTATAGGGGGACCCAAACTTATACCAAACAAAATGAAATAGAAACTTGGTACTAAACTATTTTTTTTTTTTTGCCAAGGTTCAAAGTCTTGCTGTATAAATCAGAACTACCTGGATGTATGTTAAAAAACGACATCCCTGTGCTCCACCCAAGATATATTGAAGTTAAATGTCTGGGAGGGAACCAGGGAGCTCCACTTTCAAAAGCAGCCCCACTGGACTATTTATGCAGTCAAATTTGAACATCACCAATTTAGACAAAGCAGAATATCTAGTTGCCTTCATCAACTGTTCAATCTGAATCATGCTATAAGAATTTGAGTAAAAGAGAAAATGTGAAATGCATACTAGAATTAGTTAAAAATTGAGCATTTCATATTTAATCTTAGGTAAAATTTTGCTTAATATTTTTATAAATGTGGTGTCTAGAATACATTAAAGTAACTTCACAAAATATGTCAGAGGTTTTAAATATATTTAAAAATGGAAAACAGCTTATGAACACTTTTCCTATTATTGTGTTAATGTTTAAGCATAAGAGAGTAACAATTTTTTCTCAGAACATACAGCAGGAATGTGAAATCTTTCTGATTGAAAGAGAAATAATGTACTAAATATAGCATACAGAATGGTGAAATTATAATGAATTACTCTGCATCAAATTACTACTTCTGAAAATAGCTAAGTGTAAATGGATCGATGAGCTGGGTTTTTTTAAGCTTATTATTATTATTTTCATTTTTAAAAACAGGGTTTTCCTCTGTCACCCAGGCTGAAGTATAGTAGTACAACAATAGCTTATTGTAGCCTCAAAATCCTGTGCTCAAGGGATCCTCCCACCTTAGCCTCCTGAGTAGCTATGACTACAATCATATGCCAACACACCTGGCTAACTAAAAAAATTATTTTTGTAGAGACCAGGGTCTCACTGTATTGCCCAGGCTAGTCTCGAACTCCTGGTCCCATTATGACCTCTCGAACTGTTGAGATTACAGGCTTGAGCCGCTGTGCTCAGCCAGGTGAGTCTTAATTTTTTTCTCAAAAAGGTATGCCTTTCTTTCTTATCTTTTCAAAATAGAAATTTTTACAAATGTGATATATCGTTATTAGACATGAAATATCTAGGCATTAGAACATCCATATTTTTACCATGTTCATCTTTTAGAAGCCTCCTGCTATTGTTATTAATTCAAACTTTTTCAATACTACCTCAATCAAGTGACATAAAAAAATTACCCAGCTTTCCATGGGAATAGTACTCTTTAATGTATTCATTGTTCTCAGGTTGTTCTGTGCTTCAACCTTGAGTAATTAACAGAACCTCTCTGCATTAATTGCTG
The DNA here is from genome assembly GCA_963573385.1 of Cacajao melanocephalus. Lineage (NCBI taxonomy): Eukaryota > Metazoa > Chordata > Mammalia > Primates > Pitheciidae > Cacajao > Cacajao melanocephalus. The sequence goes on from CAUYLG010076439.1 coordinate 101,176, forward strand.
ATCCTTCCCTTGATGGCAGTCTATGACATTTTTAATTAATTGCTTCGGCAACCTTATTTCCAGTCATATCAGGTCTTATATTCCCTTCACCACTTGCTTCATTTATTAATTATTTTTGCTATAAGTGTACACAAAACCTAACTTCTGAAGTAGTGAAAAAATATTATACAAGGTCAAAAGCATGCCCTAACCTGTGCAAGAGAAACATACCTATAGCTTTAAAAAGTGTCAAAGTCAAAGGAAGTTGAGGTGAGGGCCTCTGAAAAGGAGAAAATAGAAAGTGGAAACAAACTCTCAGATCCATCTTTTGCTGCCCTTTCTTGTGTATTAGTCCTTTCTGACAATGCTGATAAAGACTTACCCAAGACCGGAAAGAAAAAGAGTTTTTGTTTGTTTGTTTGTTTGTTTTTGAGAGGGAGTTTCACTCTCATTGCCTAGGCTGGAGTGTAAGGGCATGATCTCAGTTCACTGCAATCTCCACCTCCCGGGTTCAAGTGATTCTCCTGCCTCAGCCTCCCAAGTAGTTGGGATTACAGGCATGTGCCACCATGCCTGGGTAATTTTGTATGTTTAGTAGAGATGGGGTTTTTCCATGTAGGTCAGGCTAGTCTCAAACTCCTGACCTCAGGTGATCTGCCTGCCTGGCCTCCCAAAGTACAGGGATTACAGGTATGAAAAAGAGGTTTAATTGGACTTACAGTTCCACATGCCTGGGGAAGCCTCAAAATCACGGCAGGAGGTGAAAGGCACTTCTTACATGGCAGCAGCAAGAGAAAATGAGGAAGAAGCAAAAGCAGAAGCCCCTGATAAACCCATCAGATCTCATGAGACTTACTCACTATCACAAGACTAGCATGGGAAAGACTGGCCCTCAAGAGTCAACTACTTCCTCCTGGGTCCCTCCCCTGGGAATTCTGGGAGATACAATTCAAGATGGGATTTGGGTGCGGATGCAGCCAACCCATATCATTTTGCCCCTGACCCCTCCAAATCTCATGTCCTCACATTTCAAAACCAGTCATGCCTTCCTAACAGTCCCCCATGTCTTAACTCATTTCAGCATTAACCCAGAAGTCCACAGTCCAAAGTCTCATCTGAGACAAGGCTTCCGCCTGTGAGCCTGTATAATCAAAAGCAAGCTAGTTACTTCCTAGATACAATGCTGGTACAGGCATTGCGTAAATATACCCATTCCAAATGGAGAAATTGGCCAAAACAAAGGGGTTACAGGGCCCGTGCAAGTCAGAAATCCAGCAGGGCAGTCAAATTTTTAAGCTGCAAAATGATCTCCTTTGACTTCAGGTCTCACATCCAGGTCATGCTTATGCAAGAGGTGGGCTACCATGGTCTTGGGCAGCTCCACCCCTGTGGCTTTGCAGGGTACAGCCTCCCTCCTGGCTGCTTTCACAGGTTGGCATTGCATGTCTGTGGCTTTTCCAGGGTAACAGTGCAAGCTGTCGGTGGATCTACCATTCTGGAGTCTGGAGGACAGTGGCCCTCTTCTCACAGCGCCACTAGGGAGTGCCCCAGTAGGGACTCTGTGTGTGGGGTCCCACCCCACATTTCCCTTCTGCACTGCCCTAGCAGAGGTTCTCCATGAGGACCCTGCCCCTGCAGCAAACTTTTGCCTGGGCATCCAGGCATTTCCATACATCTTTTGAAATCTAGGCAGAGGTTCCCAAACCTCAATTCTTGACTTCTGTGCACCCACAGGCTCAACACCGCATGGAAGTGGCCAAGGCCTGGGGCTTCCACCCTCTCTGAAGCAGCAGCCCGAGCTGTACATTAGCCCCTTTCAGCCATGGCTGGAGTGACTGGGTCACAGGGCACCAAGTCCCTAGGCTGCACACAGCATGGGGACCTTGGCCTGGCCCACGAACCACTTTTCCTCCTGGGCCTCTGGGCCTGTGATGGGAGGGGCTACTGTGAAGATCTCTCATGTGACCTGGAGACTTTTCTTAACTTTTCCTCATGGTCTTGGGGATTGACATTAGGCTCCTTGTTAATTATGCAAATTTCTGCAGCTGGCTCAAATTTCTCCCCAGAAAATGAGTTTTTCTTTTCTATTGCATAGTAGGCTGCAAATTTTCCAAACTTTTTTGCTTTGCTTCCTTTATACAACTGAATGCTTTAAAAAGAACCCAAGTTACCTCTTAAATGCTTTGCTGCTTAGAAATTTCTTCCACCAGATACCCTAAATCATCTTTCTCAAGTTCAAAATTCCACAAATCTCTAGGGCATGGGCAAAATGCTGCCAGTCTCTTTGCTGCAATGTAACAAGAATCAGGTTTGCTCCAGTTTCCAACAAGTTCCTCATCTCCATCTGAGATCACTTCAGCCTAGACCTTATTGTCCCTATCGTCATCAGCATTTTGGGCAAAGCCATTCAACAAGTTGCTAGGAAGTCCAAACTTTCCCACATTTTACTGTCTTATTCAGAGCCCTTCAAACTGTTCCAACCTCTGCCTGTTACCCAGTTCCAAAGTTGTTTCCACATTTTTGGGTATCTTTTCAGCAACCCCCTACTCCTGGTACCAATTTACTATATTAGTTCATTTTGATGCTGCTGATAAAGGCATACCCAAGTCTGGGAAGAAAAAGAGGTTTAATTTGACTTCCAGTTCCACATGGCTGGCAGGCCACGGAATCACCACAGGAGGCGAAAGGCACTCCTTACATAGTGGCAGCAAGAGAAAATGAGGAAGAAGCAAAAGTAGAAACCCCTAATAAACCCATTAGATCTTGTGAGACTTATTCACTATCATGAGAATAGCATGGGAAAGTCCAGCCCCTGTGATTCAATTACCTTTCCCCTGGGTCCCTCCCACAACACATGGGAATTCTGGGAGATACAATTCAAGATGAGATTTGGGTAGGGACACAGCACAACCATATCATCTGGCCTTTTCATTCAGCTCTAACAGTTGATTTTAGAGTAAAATGTTTTGATTAATATGTTTGCATACTTCAGATTAATTAAATAATTGCTAAGGTCTAACCTCATTTCATTGTGTATAAACAGTGTTGATGAATAAATGAAGATTTTACTCATCATTGCTATTTCTGATGGGTTAAAGGCCACTTTTAAAATAACTTATTTTTCCTACTCATTGGAGTCTGACCTTCATATGTTATGCTCTCTTCTTTGTAATATTCTCGGTTACAAAACTGAAAGAGTCTGCATTTCTTTATGGATTCATTTACTAAACAGATAAGTAATTATTATACAAGGGTTACTTGCAGGGGTTGTTTTTAGATCACATTCCTTAACTTTTCTTATAGCTTTTAATGTTTGGCTCTGTCTTGTTACAGGTCCTCATAAGGCACAATAGATTAATTAATTCTTCTCTCCCAACTATGAATTAACAGAAGTTATCCCTATCTACTCTCTTACCATTTATCAGATTATATTCAGGCTTCCTCCAAAAAGCATGTGAAGCAGTTTTACAAACTTAAGCAAGGAAACAAGCAAAATAAAAATTTAAAAAATAAAAACAGAGGAAAGTCAGTAAAAATGATCAAGGAAGCAGAAGTTTGTAGGAACTCAGCATGAGTTACTTAGTAAAAAATTTTTTTTCTTTTCTTTTATTTTTTTTAGAAATAAGGTGATAGGATCTCACTATGTTGTCCAGCCTGGCCAGGAACTCCTGTGTTCAAGTGATCTTACTGCCTCAGCCTCCTGAGCAGCTGGAACTATAGGCACCTGTAGTTCCATGTCTAGCTTTATTTTTTTTTCAACACTTGTCATTGTGCTAAATAGTTCTGTTTTTTTTTTTTTTCCCTCTGTCTCATCATTAGGATGTAACTTCAAGGGCTTAATTTAGTTCATTTCCATGTGTCTGACCCATAGAAAGTGCTCAATAAATGCTTGTTTATGACCGTGGTTCTCCAGATTGGGTGATTCTTCCCTGTCCCCAACTTGCCAGGGACATTTGGTACTGCCTAGAGATTGTTTTTCTCTTTCTTTCTTTTTCTTTTTTTTTTCTTCTTCTTCTCTTCTTTTTCTTCTTCTTATTCTTTTCTTCTTCTTCCTTCTTCTTCTTCTTCTTCTTTTCTTCTTCTTCCTTCTTCTTCTTCTTTTCTCCTCTTCTTCTTCTTTCTTCTTCTTCTTTTTTTTTTTGGTAGCGACGGGGTCTTACTATGTTGCCTAGGCTGTCTTGAAGTCCTGGGCTCAAGCAATTAGCCGCCTTGGCCTCCCAAAGTGTGTCTAAAGGTATTTTTGATTATTATAACTGGGAGGGTGCTAGTGGCAACTAGTAAGTAGACACTAGGCATGATAGCACTCTACAATCCATGGGATAGTCCCCCAAAATAAAGAAGTATGTGTCCTGAAATCTTAATAGTGCTGAGGTTGAGCAACCCTGGCATACCCTCGACATAAATTGCCACTGAGAACACTTTAGTCTGGGGAGGCATAAAGTAAATTTAAGTGGTCTGTCAAATGACTCCACAACTGACTTTTTCCTCCCAGTTTACTTTTAAGGCAAATGAAATGAAAAGATATCTAAAACTGCTCTTCTTCAGTAACTTCCTTCTTATCTAGTATCAGTCTCATGTATTTATCTATATAGAACTGCCATTTCATTAGAAGACTTCAATAATGGCCTCTCCTTTAATCTTTGCTATTTTCCATTGCCCCAACTGACTTTTCTTGTATATGCTTTGTGGCATTGTTAATAATTTTGTATGATTTGTTAAAGAACTCCGTAAAAACGTACTGCTTGACAATACTCCTTCTTAATCTCACGTATGAAATAAGATACATTTATAAAAGAGAATTGGCAGGAAGTGGAAGGTGTGCTGGTCTATTGAAGACCTGTGTTCAAATACAGAGTCCTCCACTCATTAGCTGGTAAATGAGATGTAAGTATGAGATACCTCACACAAGGCCCAGATAGTGAAAGACTGCAACCATCCGCACCACCTTCCCTTCCTTTCTATCAAAACTCTATGAATCACATGAAACTAAACACACCTTGAAAAACATCCTTAGTGATCTTCACCTAAAAGCAAGGTTAGTTCTCAATTACGGTGTATTACTGAAATCCAAATTATAATCAGTCTAACAATTTTCTGGGAAATGAAACTTCAGAAGCAAAGTTGGATTAGAAGTTCCTTGATATCTTTTTGTTGCTAAGAGAAAAGCTTCTAGGCATTAATGATGATTTAGCTATTCAGAGCAAGCAGCTTCATTATCTTAAAATGTGTAAAATTACACTAATTACCAAAAAGGGCAGTGCAAGCTACTGTATATTGTAACAAAACAGTGGCACGCTCCCTGGAAAAGAGACTGAGAAATGCGTATGACTTACGGTTGCTAAGATACTTGATCATTTAGAAGTTGCCAAGCATTTTGCTAATGTAACCTTACCCCTCTTCTCCATCTTTTACCATTATAGAAAGAATTTAGACATATGGAAAAAGGAGCATATTTAGTAGGTCTTTGTGATAATTTGCTTAAGTAATTGTAAATAAAACAGAATCTTTAATTTTGCATAAAAATGAGATACAGTTTGCTAATGCAGTCTTCTACCCCCATAACTGAACTATGCGGTTCAATTAGATAGTGAGCTATCCCTCACTCCGTCTTCCATCCCTTCCTCCTGCTCCCTTCCCTTTATAGCCTTTTCAAAGAAATGACAACAGACCACGTTTAAAGGGCTATTTTTTAAACTCAAAAAGACCGAAAAGAGCAAGAGCTTTTCAAAGGCAGAACGCCACCAGGCACTGAACTTTGGAAGGCAAGAACAACCATGAACACAGCTTCTTAGCACTGGCCATCTGAGATGAAGCCATAAAATTCAGTACCCAATGTGGCAGCTGGTATTCTTATAGAAAGAAAACAATCTTGCCCCTTAATTTGATTTTTTCCTCTTATCATCTCATGGCAATTTGTCTAGTAGAAGGGAAATGTGTGGCCTAAAATAACTTAATCCTTAAATGGATTTATATTATCATAATCCCATCTGCCCAGGTTTGGTAATAACCCATCACACAGTAGTGATACAATCTCTAATTAGGCTTTTAGAAACTACTCTGAGATGAACAGGAAAGAAAAGGGTTCCTAATTTAATTTATTTGTAAACCTTTTGATATGATAATAGGCAGATATTTTGCCTTATCTATATGTTAATGCTAGCATCTGTCAACCATGATCTATTTAGGGTTATTTGAACACTACCATAAAACAATATTGATTTAAGCAGAGTATTTTTGTATTCTTTCTTTTTATGGGAATAAGGCAAATAGCTCTCCTTCCTCCCATCACAGCAAAATGATAACAGATATCTTATTTTTTAAAAAAGGAAAGAAACAAATGGGTCGGTTTTGTTTTGGAGTCGGTGCAGTTTAAACCCAATGTCTTCTTTAGAGGAATTATATGATTACAGCACTCATCAAGAAAAAGTGTTGTATAAAATATTGACCCTGGTCTAAGGTTTAAACTTAATTAGACAAGTACATAAGGTAATAGACAAAAGATCTCAATAACAACAAGGAAATATAAAGGTGAATGATACTTATTTTACAGAATATATATTATATGAGAGAATAATAAATTCTAATATATAAAATATATAGCATATATTTGAAGAATAAATTAAACTACCTATGATAATTCATTTTTAATACCTATATCTTATTAGGTTGTAAACCTAATAGTCAATCTTTTCTAACTTTATATAATCAAACTATTCTTTGGGATGCAGAGTTAATTTAAAAAAATACATCTCTGAATCACACTGAAAAAAATCAAGTATTCATAATATGAAGCCAAAAAGAATAAAATTCTATTCACAATTATGTTACAAAGGTATTTTTTCTTTTAATTATTAAGCAGTCTTCAGTAAGAAACTACAGTGGTCCTCAACTGAGTTTTCTGTAGCTTTCATAGTAGTATTTCTTTCTGAATTGAATTCATTTTAGAAAATATGATCAGTTTTGTTCTCTTGAGTAAATTAGTATTTACATTTATAAAATTAAACATGCATGAATTATTTTGTACAAGCACAAAACTATAAACAATTAGTTCTTAACAATATGCTACAGCAATGTATTATCCATTTAGTAATGTTAAATACATTTAGTAATGTTAAAGCATTAAATGCAACACATATGAGTCTTTATGTGTGTGCATACAACTGTGTGTTTAAAATTAACAATACCTTATCTTCTCATACCCAGATTATGTCTCAGTAAATCAAAATGATGGCAAAGAATATATTTGGGCAACAACAATATATAAGTTTACCATGCTCAAAATTCTTATTTTTCTTACAAAACAAAACCAATTCCTTAAACCAGTGTCTTAATCTTTAATTCATCATTTGAATACTTATTTTCTATAATATTTGGATCATTTGTGACTATGGAGCCCTTAGTCACAAGTGATCCAAATTAGTTGTGATTCTACCTGGTGTCTTCAACTATGGCTTGGAACTACAAAACATTTCTTTAGAAGTGATGGCATTGCCAGACTGAAGTTTGTATGCGATATGCTTAGTAGTCTGCCTGGTATATGGCAAGCATTCGAGACAATTTAGCTATTGTAATTATTATTCAAACAATAGGGATAAAATGTAATTTGTATTTCATGGTTCCCTGCGGGTATTCACCTCCACTTGTAGAAAGAATACAGGAAAAACAATTGGAAGAAAATATTAATAATGATTGCATCATGAATAACTTTTAACATTTTTCTTTTTGTTCAAATGTTCTATAAAGACTGTGTGTGACTTTTATAATAAAAATAAAATTTTAATTTTGTAATTGCCTTTTAAATTTTGTTGAACCTCTTTAGCAGGTCTGTTTGTCACATTCCATTGCAAACTGCAAGAATCACAAGTATGAACTGAAGGCACTGAGAAATCTTGGCACCATTGGACGGGAAATGGAATAATGCACCCATGCTCATGCCCTTGAGGAGTCTGAAGGCAGAATGAAAATTAATGATATGTGTTTTGTTTTCTGTGTCATGTCATCAGTTTCTCTTAGAAAACTATTAGTTGAGGAATGAACCATCCTTTGGAATTCTGTGTTTCCATTAAGGGACAATGTCTAGTGCACATGACCTTAATATCAAAAAGAATGCAGACATAAAATTGCCAGATTACAGGAAAGTAGAGCTATTACTTTCATTAAAACTTTAAAGATAAGCTTAGAGTTACAGTCTCTATAAAGCATGTGTAAAGTTTAAATCTGGAAAGTTGCTTGGAGAAACAAAATAAACCACAGAAAAGAGTCTGGCTTAAAAGCAGCTAAACTAAATGCATTATAAAAAGTATGTGTTCTATTTTATTTTTTTTATTATTATACTTTAAGTTCTAGGATATATGTGCAGAACGTGCAGGTTTGTTACATAGGCATACATGTGCCATGGTGGTTACTGAAAAAAAAATAAGGCAATCTCTTTCCATTAAATTCTTTTTCTTTTTTTCTAGTAGAGGAAAAAGAAAAACCACAAACAAACCATGAAATCTGAATTGAGATTATTATAGTGATTTTGATCTTGCAATTGCAGCTATTTTACCAAAGGTTTTTATTTCATCCTTGCACTGTACTTACCATAAGATGCTTGCTACATGTGAACATCAGTACCTATTTCCATTACTGTAGAAGCATTTTATTCAGCACTGATGTAGAGTATAAACATAAATAAAGTATATTCTTTTTCAGCAAGAAATGTGAGGGGTAAACGCAAATAGCAATAACATACTTGTAAAAGTGCTGTGAGAAAGAAACAGATGAAGTGCTGTGGGGATTACGGGCAGAAAGGACTCTGTCTCATTCCTCAGCAGAGCCTTAGAGAAATGTTTTGCTGAAAGATGAGTTGGCTCTGTAAACCCCTTGAGGACAGGGACCATACTGCATTCATCTTTGTATCCCTTCCTGCTAACATTTGATGAATGCTTAAAACACGTTTGTTTAATAATATTGTATACAACGGAGTTGACTCTGGAGCCAAATTTTCTGGTTCAAATCCCACCTCTTCCAAGTTAGGGAATGAGCTACAGGATTTTAATTATATTTTAAAGAAGACTTCTCCAAAACAAGATGTGTGTGTATGTTTTAATTCTAATGTCATACTCTTAGAATAACAGAAGAAAAACATTCCCTATTGAGGACTCTGTTCATGGCAGAAGTACCCATAATTGTCTTACGTGGTGAGATAGTCTTTAAAATGATCATCCTTGTGTATTATTAAAAACTAAAACAAAGCAGTATCCCTGATGCCTAATTATAGTGAGTTGTCCCTTAGTGTTCTCATGGACTTCTGGGCATTCACAAAATAAACAAACTGAGAGGCTGGCCATGGTTATTCATGAACTAGAATCTCAGAGCTGGAGGGGCCTCAGACCATTCCATATATTAATCTCCTCACTATTGGTGAGGAAGCCAAGCTAGAGAGAAGACTCAAGTCAGAAGAATGAAGGGCAATGATAGAAGAGATTTGAAATTAATTTTCTTGACTTTTGTCTTGATACATAAGAGGTATTTCATATAATAATAATATATAACACATATATAATAATGTTATATAATAAACAAAGGTATAAAAGTAGACTGAATAATCAACATGTGAAATTATGGAAAGGTATAATGGGATATTTGGGTTTAAACTATAGAGACAGAGAAATAATGGCTTATAGTGATTTAGGTCACAACAAGTAAGCATGACTAATTTGGGGAAAAAATACATTCTTTTCCACAAAGAGAAGTAAGTGCTGTAACACCACCATCACCACCAACAATACTGAATATCCTATCTTTTTGTTCTTAATTCTATTCTTAAATTTATTCTAGTGTGTTAATATCATCTCCAGAAAAATGTGGCTAGGTCATACCATGGAGAAGAATGACTTTGATTAATGGTTAGATCATAGCACTTAAATTTTTATTAAATCCTTACTGCTATCGCTAATGTTTAAGTTAGCCTTCTGTTAATTAGATGTCAACTCAGTGCTATGAAGTATTTTTATATATCCATCTCTCTCTATATGTGAATGTTTAAGATCATGCTCTTGATTTAATAAACTTCTAATTTAAAATAGACGAGATTCATAAAGTTCTAATACAGTTCGCCTATCTGCAAATGACCTTTAATTTGTTGTTTAGTTTGTCCTTGAATATACCTGGTTCAGTATCATGCAGGAATGAGCAATACAGAAAATTCTTATTGGTTTCTATCGCAAAAGTAGTCACGTACCACCAGTGCAGCTAGCTGGAGCCAGAGGTGACAGTGCTCTCAATAAATGCCTGACCTTGACCTTCACCCAGGAAGTGAATGATGCTGAACTCCCAAGGACTCAGACAGGATTGCTGATGGATTTTACCACCTTTCCGATGTAAATGCGATACTTAGTTGTAAAGTGTTATTCTTAAATGTTCCTGCTTATTAATTTAGCTGATTTATTTGCATTTATATTTGAACATTTCTTACAAATGTAAATAGTTTTCTATTTATGGTCTTGGTCATTTGCTTTCTTAACAAAAATACTTAATTCCACAGGAATCCTAAAGAACAGAGCATTATAGATTCATGAATCCAAATGTTTAACTTAATATTTTATTGCTAACTTTTTATGTAGAAAGAGTAATGTTCATTAACATATCATATTTGTATATGAAGTTATATTTTCATGGTGAAATTTTATACTAGATTAACATCTATACAAGATTTTCTCTAGCGGGTAAACTGCTGTGTCATGATAAAATAAAAAAAGATTTGTTTACAGATTTGTGTCTAAATTTTGGTCTAAAGGAAATCGGGAGAACCACTCTGCCACTATATTCTTGACTTATGAATAGCTTGAAATGGCTGTTTACCAAACTCAAATGTTTATGCATCCCCAGACAGAAATATCTTTTATGATTTTCTTTCTGCTGTTTGGGGAAAGGGACATTTTCCTCACATAACATCTAGGTTTTGAAATAACACTGGAAAAAAGAATATATGGATTACTGATTCAAGCCCCAGGATGCCTTTGCAAGTTTCTCTCTTTATACATTCCTAAAATGTATTTTAAAGCTGTTATCAATGTGAACCATATGAAAAGTTGCCATTTTTAATAGAGTTTTTTTTTCCATTCTAGTTGGGACTATCTCTCAATATTTAATTCAAAACACTATATATGACCCATTAATTTACTCTGAAACCGAGTGTGTACTTCTGTCACTCATGTACAACTGAGCCACATTTTAAAATTCTAATTTTCCATATACTTTATATTTAAGTATACTTCCTTATAAAAATTATTTAATTATTTATTTTATTTAAATCTGATCCTTTTACATAAGTTTGATTGTGTCTTTTCAGCTAAATATTAAGTTCCCGAATGAATGGGATTATCATAAAGCTATGTTTCTATAAGAAGATAAGGTGCTCAAAAATATTTGATGATTAATGAATATGTATTTACCTCTATAAACATGACTTCGATAAGCACTTTTGAGAAAAGGTGGAGGTTCAGAAAAAGGGATTAAGATTCAAAATAAAGAAAACTTAAGATGAAGAATGAGGCCTCAGGGTGGGTGGATATCAGATATGCTGAAGAGATCTATTTCTTATTCTGCTCTGTTTCTCAGATTTTATTTTAGCACCCACAGTTTGGAAATCAGATAAGCTTTTCTGGGAGTGTAGCCAAAAAATAAAGTAGATTTCAGCGATTTCTATTTATTATGGTTGTACAGTGTGTCAGGAACTGTATGGAACATATACATTACATTAGAATGTCCTTTCTCTCCAAAGGCAGTGTTCTGATTCCTCATCTACTAATATATACCACATACTTCATACGAGCAAAAGTAAAACATACGTTGTTTCATATAATAATTTTATATGTGTCATGTCACGATTAGTTTTATACTTGTAATGTTTCCATCATTTGGTAGGTCTGTGTTAACCTTTCTATTGTATGGACTGGAACCATTTTTGCCAGTGAATATCTCATGTAAGAATATTCTAAAAGAAAGAACACAGAATGTAACATAGTCCTGCTTTACCACTATCCAGCTGATGACCAGTAACTAACAACCTGTGCCTTGGTTAGTGATATGACCTGTCCTTCTGACTTGACAATGTTATTATGAATATAAACTATGATATAAATGAAAGCATATTTTAAAGTGAAATCAGGTTAAAGATAGTGCCAATATTTATGGCTGTGTAAGTCATTTCCAAACCTGCCATTCATTTTGTTTGTTTTTAGAAAGGGGAAGAGCTTCTGTTGGCCTGGGAACCTTGTTCATTCTAATAGGAGCGTAGCTGCTGCTCTGGAATGAAAAATGAAACAAATTTGCAGAAAGCCTGAAGTAAACATTTAGATAGCTCACATGAAGCCTGTCACCCAGGCCTGCCTGTCTTACAGGGCGACATCCAGTTGCTATGCTTCTCAAAGGGCTCCCCCTGCCTCTGAGATGGCTCTCTAAGGTTGTTGCAGATTCAATTTGTTCAAGTTGTCTCTTTTTGTTGTTGTTTGTTTGTTTTTTAAAATCCCGAACGGCAAGGCTAGAGTTTCTGGGCTATTAAAGGCATCATGGAGGCACAGAAATTAATACAATCAACTTTATTTCACAGTCAGGTGTGAACAGCCAATATGTAGAAAGTCATTTCTTCTGCTCTGTGTATTGGTGTATATTTTAATTGTGTGCATCAAGGAGTGAAAAGTGAGAAAGAGGAGTGCCAAACACTCTTTTCCATTGCTCAGTGGGGTCACATCTTATAGGCTGTGTTTAGGGCCATGGAATGGGTCACAAAGGTTATTTTAACGTCATATAGGGTCATAGTTGGAAATAAAGTCAATAATTTGAACTCCATGTCTCTGGGATTTTAGGTTTCTGTATAGACTGTAATTCACTCACATAATCATGCTTACTTAAAGACTGCATATATAAATGCATAAATATTCCTCCCAGTCAACCAACATTTTCTGATCTCCAGTAAATCAGTGTTTGCCAAGAACTTTCACTGCCCCAAGGTATTAAATTTGCTAACATTTTATAAAAGTGCACTCCTGGCTCTGGCTAGAGTTTTAGCCTCTGGTTTCTACTCCTGACTTATGAGAATACCTCATTTTAAATGTGCAAACAGGCAATTTCAGTGATTTAAGGCAGAAGCATACCTTAACGTTCTAGTTTCCCATTTTTATTTATCATTATATTTCCTCCTTCTATTCTCTCCAAATGGGTTACCAATGGCGATTCACAAAGGGTCTGCATCTGATACAGTGAAAATATTTATATTTCCTTGAGACTGAAGAAATCAGAGATATGAAAGAAAACAGAGAAATATTTCTCATTGCAACTAATTTATTCCATTAATGAGTTTGAGGGTATAATTTCCATATGATCATCTTTTTGTAGAATTTTAAATGATGGGAAGTAGTGGTCTCTGTTTTAATGAGATAATCTTTATTAACTGGATAATGTCCACCCTTAATACTATAAAGACATTTCTAAAGCAGAGAATCCAGTATTAAAATTTGGCAACAGATATGTATGTGTTCTTATTGACAAGAGTCAGAAATCAAACAATTAGACTTCTAAGTGAATTAATGCACATTTCCATTTTTTAATTTGAGATGCTCAGAGAGATTAAGAAACTTGTCCAAGGTCACACAAGTAGGAAGTGTTATAACTCAGATTAATATCTTATCAAAAATTTCCCCCATGTCTTAAAAACCAGAAGAAAAATATGAAAAAAATCTTCTCAGTCAAATAATGCCATGATATTCATTTCACTTACATTAATATAATCCCATTGGAAATAAAATATCATGATTATCATTTTATATAATGAGTAAATCATGCATTTGCTCATTACATATAATATATAATATCACTAATATATTTCCCCATTGGAAATAAAATATCATGATTATCATTTTATATCATGAGCAAATCATGCAATTAATTGATAAAATAAAAATTCAAACCCACACAACAAAATATTACAAGTAGAAAAAGTAGAATAAATATAATATTGGTCTAATTTTATGGTAAAGTTAGATCAATAGTTTCTCCCCCAATAAAATCTAATTTTATAACATTTATATGCATGATAAACTCTAGATACTATTTAAATTGCTTTTTTATCACATTAAGTACTATCTCAAAATGTTAATTTATTAAATTTTAGTTTAGTATAATAAAATTATTGTACTGGGAAAAGACTAAGATTCTACCTGGTCATTTTGTGATGTGAATGAGAAAACTGAAACCCACAGAGGTAAAGTGGTGTTTCCAAGTCATGTACTAGTTAGGGCAGAAACAGGCCTGGGATCCAAGTGTTTTGCCCGTTGGCTTATATTCTTTCTTTGGTTCTTCATACTTGCCGCAAAAAAAATCAGACAGGAATTTGAATGCATTACTCAAGAATAATTAATTTTTAAAGGGAGTAGTTCATTTTTATAATAATTTAATTTCATCTTCAAAGATGCCAGATAAAATGCTTAATCTATACTAGTCTACAGGAATCTTCAGAAGTTTAAATCAAACCAAGCAGACTAATTAAGGCTAATTAAAAGATGAATTCGTTCAACCATCCATATTTAATCCAACGTGTATTGCTCACCCACCATGAGCAGGCTCTGTGCTAGGCACCAGGATTGAAAAGATGAGCAAGATATAGCCAAGAGAACCACCCCACCAGGGAGCAGGGTAAGGGGAGCTGAGACAGAGTTCTGCATAGGCTCAGGTGCTGTGAGAACATAAGGAAGGCATCTAACCCAGCCCTGGAGGTTTTCAGAAGACTTCTTGTAGGAAATGATACCGTCAACTGGATTTTGAAGGATAAGCAAGGATCAGTCAGGTAGTGAGAAGTGGGGGTGTCCCGGTCAGAGAGAACATCATTAGAGAAGGCAAGAGGCATGGAGGTACCAGTCCAACTGGAGGACGTATCCAAAATCTAGTAAGGTTATAGGTGGGAGTACTTAGGGGGATATTGTGGATGAGAAAAAAGTAGGCCTTATAAGTCATATCTTATTGTGGATGCCAATGTTTTTTACACTTCCGTGTGCACTAAGTTCAGCTGTGGAATGTTTGTTAAAGGGCAGATTCCCAGGCCTCATTCTCAGGGAGCCTTATTCAACAGGGCTGCAGCGGGGTCCAGGAATCTACATTGTTAACAAGTATTGCAGACAACAATTCTAAAGATGTGCTTGGAAACACTGCTATAGAGGATGGTTAACATGAAAGGACTTCAAATAAAAGGGTGATATGGGAGAGGAGAGGATGACTCCCAGGTTTCTGACTTAGGTAACTGAGTGGATGGTGGTGCGATTAGACAATCCAGAAAAATAGGGGAAGAGGCAGGCTTTACAGAAGTTGGTGGTGGGGACAGTGAGTCCATATTTGAACAGACTGACTTTGAGTTGGAACAGGCAGAGGTAGTCAGTTAGTGAAACTGGTGTTAAGCTGGGGAGATGTAACTGGTTTGTAGACAAGTATTGAGGCTGAGCATAGATGCCAGTTTAATTACGTTTTTGGCTTAGTTACTTTAACATTTCTTTATCTGCAAACAGGCTATCTTTTTAAGCATTTATTAAAACACCAGAATTACGTGCAGTACAAGCCACAGGTAAAATAGTAATTTTGGACAAATGAGGCACAAAATACATGTGCTTTAGCTCTTAAAATAGAAGATGAGAGTAATGCTTCCTTGATATAACACAGAATATTTAATTTCTTTTATTTATTAATTCTGAAACCTGAATATAATTATGAGAATGTGATAGATGTTGATTTCTAAAATATTAATTTTAACAAAATCAGCTGTGAAAGAAAACATAATTTTTTATTTGGGTATTTTAAATTTCACATTGAATAATTTGATCAATGGTATCACATTCTGATTTTTATAATGTTACTTCTTAGTCCTTCCACACTCCTAAATTAACTGAAAGTTCAAAATTACTTTTAAGACATTAGGGAGCAAATGCTCCATTTAAAATAGATATTTCAATATGAATTAAGATTAGTAAAATAAGATCTGTGCATATTTCCCCCACAATAATTTTGGTCCTGCCATTTAGAAGTAGTTTCCTTTCAGCAAAGCTGGTATTTTCTCTCCCTGCAAAAATGGATGTCTAAGATCATAAGAAATTAAGAGAACTCCCTCAAAGAAACAGCAACTAATTTTTCACTAGTAAAGTCTTGTATTTAAAAGAGGAATTAATCTAAAGGAGATTAAAACATTAAAGTGACACATGAAACATTTGGTGAACTACCTTATGAATGCTGAATATTTTACAATAGCAAAGTAAAAAGTAAAACATAAAAACATTTAGGTAAGTCATAGAATTCAGGGATATTTCGGCTTGGCTTATACATATGATCAAGATAATAATGAGGTTCTTGCAAAGTGTCTCCACAGTGGACTTCTGAGCTCTGGTTAATCCCATAGCCTCAATATGATTTTGGCCTCCTGGGCATTTCTGATTCTAGAGAGGATTTCTGCATAAAAGATGGGTGTTTCACAGCTGTTCTGTACTCCAGTAAGCAAGTGCAACTATTCTACACAAAGGTGTTCTCAGAGCATTAAATGTGTAAATGTTACAGGTGTTGAGTGCAGAGTATTGGTAAAGCTACATGGATTTGACATCTGTGTTGAGTAAGTGGTAGAAAGAATGCATCAGTGATTCCTCCTCTCCAAGGCCAGCGCAATGTTCCAGAAAACTTGCAAAATCCTTTTATCCCGTTAGTTGAGTCATTTTGCCGTGGCTGAGGTGGAGATATGGCCTGAATTTGCTATGCGGGTACAAGCAATACAGCAAAAAACAGAAGACGCAGATTCTACTCCTCAATCCCCAGCTGATTTGACAAGGAAGTTTGAGAGAGGCAGTTGATCCTGTGTGCTGCATTCTCTTTATCAGCGTGACAGAGATAAAATATCTATCTTTTGCCAACCTCACTCAAACATTCTAAAGATTAACTTTTGTGAACCTCTCACTCACAAAAAGTGACTATAGTAGCAGAGGCATCAGTATTATATCACAAATAAGAATCTAGTATATCAGGGACAGCTTTACGGGAAAATGTCTCATTTGCAGAATGAGAAGACAGACGGCAGCACACTCTCAAACAGCAAGTTTGAAGAATTAGGAGAGGCTGATCTTTGGCTTTGTAAGAAATATCGAGCATCTCGATGTTAGCAAAGTTTTAAAATGTATTTTCCATTATATGGTTAGTAGTAAACTGGAAGAATCGGCCCTGACCAAGCACTGACAGCTGTACTGTATCACTAATTACAGGCCTGATAATAATAGAATCCCAGAGCTGGAAGGAAAGCCAGTAATCCTTTAAAGAGACCATTTTCTATAAAAGCCTTAGCAAACACATCCAATCTGTGTGTGAATATATTTGGTAAAATAAAGCTAATTTATTTACCTTTCCCCACTCATCTACACACACACACACACACACACTAGCTCCTCGGTAGAGGTGTCCCCCTTCAAAGTCATACTCATGGTTGTGCAGATTGGCTGTTCAAGGATGTCTGGATGAGGGTGCACTAGTCAGGTCTGAAATCCAATCCTCTACCTCACATACCAAGTGTGTGCCTGGGCGTGGGATTGTGTTCCCCAGGAAAAAGCGTAATCTTTGTATATTTGATTCACCCAGAAAAGGCACATTTTTATTGTTTTCCCAGAGGTAGTACATGTCACTGGCATTGGTATTTCTTGTCTCCTTTTAGAAACACCACACTTGTAATCCCAGCACTTTCGGAGGCCACGGCAAGTGGATCATCTGAGGTCGGGAGTTCAAGACCAGCTTGATCAACATGGAGAAACCCCATCTCCACTAAAAATACAAAATTAGCCAGGCGTGGTGGTGCATGCCTGTAATCCCAACTACTCGGGAGGCTGAGGCAGGAGAATCGCTTGAACCTGGGAGAAGGAGGTTGTGGTGAGCCGAGATCACACCACTACACTCCAGCCTGGGCAACAAGAGTGAAACTCCGTCTCAAAAACAACAACAACAACAGCAACAAAAAACATAACAGAAAGACCTCTGTGTTGATGTGATTTTTGGATCTTCTTAACCTGTAACTGAATGGGAAGAATCACTCCTCCATATTTTGGGCCCACATATCAGAGTAACTGTGGGAGATATAACAAGATCCCGCTGTTCAGATAGGTGCACAAAATAGACCGTCCACCAGATGACTACTGTATGACCACTGTGAGTACAGCTGCTTCCTTGGATCTGTGAAAAGCTGTGTGTGTGTGTGTGTGTGTGTGTGTGTGTGTGTGTGTGTGTGTGTGAGAGAGAGAGAGAGAGAGAGAGAGAGACAGACAGACAGAGAGAGAGAGAGAGAGAGAGAGAGAGAGAGCACATGTGCCTGCATATGTAACTGGGGAGGTCAAGGCTGGCAGTGTAAGCAATCCTTACAACAGAGTGTAAGCAAATGACAGCCTTCTACAGCAGTTCCAACACTGCAACATTCTGTCATGGTCTCGGTTGTCTCAGGGGTGTGTGTGTTGGCATTATTATCAAAATTGCTGTTGACAACCAGCTGAAATGGTCAGGAGGTGTCTAGAACTTTAGAGGGGTGGCTCCTAACTAAACATGACCTTGGCAGATTAGAGATACAGTTAGAAACCATTAGAAGAATCTATTATATTTCTAAATCCGCAGCCCCAGATTGTCCTCTAGCTTTAAAGAGGTTGAACCCATTAAACTGCGTAGACTGCTTTGACAGTGGAGTGTTGGTTAATTACAGCGGCAATCTAATTATAAGGTTTATAAGGTTTCCCTGTAATTGATTCCATTTCAAGTGTGTGGAAACTTCACTTGACATGCATTTGCTTCCACAGCTCATGGGAATAGACCAGATCCTGGGGCTGTGTGTATCTTAGCATCAGGGAGACCATCCCAACGGCACTTTGGAATCCTTACTCAGGAGAGTAAGGACTCTTCCAAGTACTTCATGCATTCATTCACTCATTCATTCATTTAATCATCAAGTCATCTATTTGTTCAACAAGTGCTACATAAGGAATATATACTTTGGACTACTAGTCTCCAGGAATATAAAGATGCCACAGATGGGCTTACAAGAAATTGGGGAGACTGACAAAAATAAATAATTAAAGCTATACATTAATTATGGTATTGTCAATGCATATAAAGTGCTAAGGAAGCATCAAGAAGAACATCCTTAATTCTGCATTGCTGGGAGAGGGCTGGTGGTGCAGAGCAGCACTCACTCAGGAGGTAACGTCTGCAGGGAACAGTGGTGGATGAGCAAACATTCAGAGTGGATGTAAGACAAGGAACTGAGGATGAAGAAATTGAAAGAAATCTAGACTGTAAGAAAACAAGAAAAGTAAGCATCTGCCACCATTGTGAACAACAGGTATCACAGGCATGCTGTGGCTAGACTCTTTATTCCACAGATGATATGTAAGAAACACTTTGGTAGCTCCTGTAAAAACATAAGAGCTAGCAGAATTGATAAATTATTATATTCTAAGACCCTTATACCTTTATTATCCCATCTAATCTTCACTAAGTCATCACAATGTGTGGGTACTTTTCTTATCTCCCTGTCATAGGTGAGGAAAGTGGGAGTTAGGGAGGATGAGTTCGAGCAAAATCACAGACACCGTGTAGGGAAGCCATGATTTGAACCTGGGGCCATTATGCTGGAGCAGACGCTCTTAAGCAGTATGTTTTGTTCCCTCTTCAGATGTGAGGAATTATTCAGTGATATATGATGAATGGCATCAAAAGCATTTCAGAAGTCTAAACCGTCAGGACCTGGCCCTCAGCTTCCTCACATGTGAAGTGACCACGTTGTGCTATGTGAACTCTAAAGACCTTTATACCTCCAAGATTCCATTTTAATTTAATCTTCCCCCAAGCTTAAGAACACTTTCTTTTTTGTCTTACATAAATCTTCCTAAAGGGTTATATAAGATACTACATATCAATATTAATGACTCCAATGCACAGAGCATCTTGATTATCATCATCCTTTGGATGAATATGAAACATGAATGTGCCCAATGTTTTACATTAAATTCCTGGAGATGGAGGAAAAAGATGTTCTTATCACTAAGGTACATGATATGTATTTTAATTCCCTGATTAACTACTGAATTCTTCATAAGGCTCTTCCTAGTATCTCAGAAAGAAGAGGAGTGAGCAGTGGATGGGCACTGATGAATGACAGAGGGACCATTCTGCTCCTCTCTGCTATATGATTTAATCAGTCAGCATAAGCTAGGTCTACCACATTCTCTTAGAGTGCTGTCTCTAACGGCAGGTAGTACTGAATCAACACAGGCTTAAAGAGAATTATTCCCTTTTAACTCTTATCTCTCAAGCCAGACCAGATCCTAGTCAATTCAAGATAGAGACCTAGGCGTCTATTTTACATTCAAGCAATATCTAAACATGTTGCAGTGGACATTCGCTTTAGAACACTTCCCCAAATCTAAAGTCTCTGCATTTGGGAAATTGCCACACTCTCAGTCTTAGTGAGAAGCCAATAAGCACTTTTACAGACTGTCTCGGAGCCCAAGTATGAATGTGTAGCTTAGCTCCACCAATCAGCCATATACACCCTCCATTTAGAAACAGGATTTTGGGCACAGACACGCAGCATGGTGGAGAGTCCATCCTGGCAGTAAAGGCAGCCACGGAAGCTCTATCATGGGGTTTCCGTAGGCAGCAGCAGCAGCAGCAGTGGGGTAGCAGCAGAACCAGCACCCCAAGCCGCTGAGGCAGGGTGCAAGCTCTGCTGCTCTTTGTACTGTGAAGGCAGCAGTGGGATCCACACTGACCTGTTCAGGCTTGGGTTCAGAACCTGAGCAGACCGGGCTCTGCCCGCCTGGTGCCTGCACCCTCACCCCTAGCCTAGATCTAAAAGTCCACAAGTGCCCCAAGGTACTTTTTTCCAACACATTGTTTATTTTGAAATAGTCTCTCAAGCTTACAGAAAAATTACAAGAAATAGTACAATGGACTCCCACATACCCTTTCCCCAGACACAGCAATGTTAATACTTTGCTGTACTGCTTTATCATTCTCTTTCATTCCCCCTCCCTCCGTCTCTCTGTATACACACCCATGCACACAAGATTATTAAACATATACACCATGCTCTTTACCACTTCATCCAGCAAGTGTATGCCCTATGAACAAGGAGTTGTTTTTTGTATTTTTTACGTAGCCACAGTATAGTCATCCGATTCAAAGATGTAAAGACAAACATAATACTAACCTGATCGAAAGTCCACACTCGAGTTTTGGTCATGAGTGTTTGCCAAGGGTGTCCTTATAGCAATTTTCATCCCTGCCCAAGGTCCAGTCTAGGATTATACATTGCATTTAGCTGTCATGCCTCTTTGGTTTCTTTTTAATTTGTAACAGCTTCTCAGCGTTTTCTTGCTTTTCATGTCATTGATATTTTGGAAAAACACAATGTTTATTTTATAGAATTTCCTCTATTTTGGGTTTGTCTGTTTTCTATAATTAGACTCAGGTTGTGCGATTTGGCACAATTATTACCTGAGTGACGCTGTCTCCTTTTTAGGGCATCATATCCAGGGGCACATGCCCCATCTGTCCATTATTGGTGATGCTGATTTTGATTGTTTAGTTAAGATGCAGTCCAATTTAACCACTGAAAAGTTCCCTTTTTTCTTTTGTCATGCATGGATGACATTTTGGTGCTATGTAACTATCTCGCTCCCAATCAAACTGCCTTCCTCCTCAGATTTAACATCCATCTATCATTCTTATTTGAGTCAATTTTACTATACTGATTGTAAAATGGTAATTTTAAAATCTGATCACTCTTTCTATGCTTATTCAAATGGCCAGTCTAATCAACCCAAGAAGAAACAGTGGTGAACATCGTTAGAACAAGAAACGTTCTACGTTTCCAATACGATTTTTCAGGGCACTTTATGTCACATGTGAAACATGCTTATGGGCCAGACTGTCTTCCACTATTAGCCAAATGACAGCCAAAGCAACATAAAAAAAATATTAAAGACTTATACTATGACTGACAAGCAGAAAAATATCACTTTTAATGACTGAATGCCAAACATCTAGATATTTGAAAATTGTCAGTGGTTTATTCTAACATTTACTTTTCATGTTGATTTTTGAATGTAATGAGCCTTAAAATAGAGAATAATGGTGTCGTGAAAATGATATACCAGGGCAAAGCAGATTTCACGTCAGCACGAGCTCTGCTAAGTACTTTCTGAGCAAGTCTTTTAACTTTTCTGGATCTCAGTTTCTCCATCTGTGAGATGACCTCAAAACTGAACATGAGCACACTTGTTGGAGACATAATGAAATGTTAATCTAGAATATTTTAATCAGCACGTTTAGATTCAAGATTATTTTGGTATAAAGACCAAATACCTGTGAAATAACTCTCAAGTGATTTAGAGAATAGAAACATCAGAACGATTTATAGAACAATTTCATATAAAAAAGCTAATGCAGTTTTAGGCTGTCTGAATAGGTATCTTTCCCAAGAGATAAATAATCTGACAGTACTTGGGATTCTCCTGATCACATCTCTAGCAATGTGTCTTGTTTGGCTTATTTTCATGGAGCCATTAAAACATCAGAAATGTCACTATGAGAAATGATTGAATGCACTGTTTATCTTGGAGGAGAAAAGATTTAAGGGAATAGGGACATAGTAGTTTCTCTAAACACATAGTTTGTTTAAGGGAATGTTCCCATTCCCTTAAAATAAATTACATATAAATAAAACTATTTATCTATTTATTGTAAATAAAACAAATAAATGTGTTAGGGGAAGCATTATAGGTTTCTTATACATTTTTCTGGAAGGAAAAAACTACAACAAATCGACTGGTCATTATGGAGACATTTTTATTCAAGTATAGTTGTGATAGCTGCTCTTTCCAGCTCCTCTTTCAGGGACTTCATCTTGCCTCTGTGAAGTCAGAAAGCTACCTATGAATTAAACTTTCTGTTAGAGTCTCAGCTCAATAGATCACACATTGTTTTTTACCTATGGTTTTTCTCAGACCAGTGCTTCTTAAATGTTAATGTACATATAAATCACCGGGTTTCTTGAAAAAAAATCAGTTCCTGATTCAGAAGGTCTGGAGTTACACCTGAGACTCTGCATTTCCAGTAAGTTCCCACATATCTCACATGTACATAAGCCCCTGCCGAGTCAAATGTTATGTCCCCACATGATCAGCAGACCACTGAGGATGGGCGTGCATGCTACAGTTAACACCCATATGAAAGGAGGTGAAGGGATGCTTTGCAGCTCTACAACTTTATTTGCTCATGGCGTTTTAATTTTTCTTTTCTTTCTCAAGGAGATTGCATATGTTCTGCCCTTTTACTGTTTCTGACCAGTTTTCATGAGAGTACTGGCAGGGCTCTGACAGATGCCCACCCAAATACTGACAAACAGGGTATACTTCCCCAGGAAATGTTGGATTTTGCTGGTCATTACTTGAGTCGACTACCACCATTTTGATAGGGATACAAACTCACGTATACCTAGTATGTGGGTGCTTCTCATGGTACTTTTCACGGGTTTCTCCACGAGGCATAATGTCTTGGAATAGGAGCCTGTGTGGGCACAGTGTCGCTATGATCTACTCACCCATGCCTCTCCCTTCACCCTGGGCCTCTTCCATCTCCAGGAGGCCATCTTGCCAAACTGGGTGCCACATGTGGTACATTCTTATTGTCTCCATCTTGAGGAAACTTTTTATCTTACCCTGATTTAACACCAGTCTTAACCCTTAAGGCTGTACAGAACAATTTTATCCCTTTCCTAAATAATAGCCCTTCAAATACTTATACAGAGACATCACAGTCTCCCTGAGTCTTTACTTTCCCAGCCAATTTCCAGTTCTTTCAATCATTACTCATACGACATGGTTATGAATTCCTCTGCCATACCAGTTGCTTTAAGAACGACATAATTTTTAAGAGGATGTGTGGGAGTGGGAATTTTGTGACTCCCTAGGTAGATTTCTGGCATCACAGTAACACCATTCTTCTCCTGGAATTTCCATGATTCATAGATCACCATATGGCAGTCTGTTTGGGGAGAACAATTTGCTTCATCAAGTCTCACTTGCAGGGTTTATCTGGTTTTCTAGAGGTGTGTGCATATGAGCAGAAACTTCAGGGAGTCATGCATGCACCTGAAATTCAAACTATTTCACTTGGGTCAGGTTTACCTCATTTTGGAGTTGCTGGCAGGGATTTTTGTCTTTTTTTTTTTTTCCAATAAAATGACAAATAAACAGCCTCTTCCTATCTAAATGAGCTCATTATTTTTCATCTGTGCTATTTCTAACAGTGGTTTCTAAAAAATAATCCAAAAGTTTGATCCATTTAGTGAAATATAACATAGAGTATGATATTGGATATTTATCTAATGGGGTTTTAATGAAAGAAATAGTATATTGGTTACTACCTAGTAAGAATCAGTCAACCTGATATTATAACACTGGCAATGTGTCGTATTATTACACCTTGAGCTTTGAACAATCAGCAATTGTCTTGATATTTAATGACTAGAGTATTAACTGTCTTCCTGCTTATACTCTCCAATATAGTAATATATAAGCTATAATAATTTTTCTTAGCAGACTGGGAAAGAAAGTCTCTCATTTGGTATCCCTACTAAAGGAGATGGTATAGGTTAGGTGAGGTAGAAGGGGATGAGGTGGGGGTTAAGACAGAGATCGCTGAAAGAAATATAACCCCAGTTCACAGCACTCTGGTCTCGGATCCATGGGTTACACACAATAGCTCAAGATGATTCTGTGTTTTCTAAGTTCTGAATTATAAAAAGGTGGAAAATGTTTCAGGAACTTGGTGACTCGTTTTCTCTATCGGCATATTTGAAGTTATATGTTTAGATGCCCCAAACATTCATATTGGACTAAGGTCTCTTAATAAGGACACACTAGGCCAGGTGCGGTGGCTCAAGCCTGCAATCCCAGCACTTTGGGAGGCCAAGGTAGGTGGATCGCCTGAGGTCAGGAGTTTGAGATCAGCCTGGCCAACATAATGAAACCCCATCTCTACTAAAAATACAAAAAATTAGCTAGGCGTGGTGGCAGGTGCCTGTAATCCCAGCTACCAGGGAGGCTGAGGCAGGAGAATCGCTTGAACCCGGGAGGCAGAGGTTGCAGTGAGCCAAGATTGCGCCACTGCACTCCAGCCTAGGTGACAAGAGGGAGACTCTGTCTCAAAAAAATAAATAAATAAAACTAAAAATAAGGACACACTAGGCTGGGGTTTACCTTTACATTTAGTGTAATTGCACACTGGGTATCCTACAAATGTATCAAGAAGGTAATTTTTAAATATAAAACCTTTTAACAGCTTTAGCTTATGTTGGAAACATATGATCTCAATGAAAAGTGGCCTGCCAGATGTTTTGACTGCCTGGTGTATTGCATCTTAATGCCAGGGTTGGCAGTGGTAATACTAGAGATTCAAAATTGTAGAATTAACAAGTTGTGTTTTAACATTTTCTTATTCTTTACTTTAAAAAATGCTTTGTAATAAAATCATTTATTTGCTGAAATCTTTACTTTCAGACACGTTTTTAGGAGGAATATTTATAAACCGTAAATAAAATTTATAAAGACTATACTGTGTTTCTTATAGTACGTATATAAACTGTCGGCCAGTATGGCTGGGGAATGATATTTTCAAGTTAATCAAGTATTCTTCTAATTCATACCATAACTATTATAACTTTCACATGTTAAAAGCTCAGCCCTACACCCACACAATACATGATTTGCATGTGCATATACAGGAAGGCACTTCAAAATCTTGTGTCATAATTTTGAGCAACAGCTTAAATGTATATGAATTTGCTTCAATAGAGTTCTGGTTAATACTTTATCATACTCATGCTCATCATTACTTATAAGATGACTTTTGAGGAAGAAGACCAGTTGCCACTTGAATGGAGGTAAAAGAGGGGGAGAAGAAGTTAGCAGCTACCACTGACCCAAAACAACAAAACAAGCCCCAGCTTTGCTCATTCTGAAAATGTCACCCTTGCTCCTACTCCAAACTAAACTCAAAGATTCACCTCTGACAATGTGTGTGTGGGGGGGGGGGAGGGGGAGTGTATTGCCATTAGTTACAACTTTGCTAGCAGTTAATGCCTTAGCAAAGGGTTAATAAAGAAATAACACAGGATAGGAAAGGGTGGGCCGGGTGCTGTGGTGCAGCACATGGCACCATGAGAGGCCAAGGTGTGTGGATCCCTTCAACTAAGGAGTTTGAGACCCGCCTGGGCAACACGACGACAACCCGTCTGTACATAAAATACAAAAATTAGCTGGGCATGGTGGCATGCACCTATAGTTCCAGCTACTCGGGAGACTGAGGTGAGAGAATCGCTTGAAACAGGGAGGTAGAGCGAGCAGTGAGCTGAGATCGGGCCACTGCACTCCAGCCTGGGCGACAGAACAAGACCTTGTCTCAAGAAAAAAAAAGGTGGCATCAGGAGGGGAAAATGTGGATCTGTTAGAGAGGTGGAAGTACCCATGATAAATATCATCTGCCTTACAGTTTTGCTGAGGGTCTCACTTACGACAACCTACTGCTTACGGTATAGAAAACAACATTCTACAGTCTTACCTTCACTTGGTTTTTCATGCGTGTTGTTTCTAGTGAACCTAAATAAATCCCTAGGGGCGAGATCTGATGTACTAACATAACTTACATTACCCAAGCCATTCATCTTTGTGAAGATTTTATGAAAAATCTTAAGCAAGGTCATATATAAAAACATATGCAAAACTCCCTTGGGGGGAAAAATGGCTACTTTTTGAGCTGTTAATAATCTTATAATTTTTGTTAAATTTTCTTTAGTTTACGTTTTGCGAAGCTAGAGGGTGTGTAATGAGTCCCCAGACAGCATGAATAAGTCAAAAAGTCTGCCTTGAATGCCTATAATAAAGATCGGTTACAATTACAAACAGATTTTTTTTGTTTGATTGCCTTCTGAAATAACTTCCTTTTATAAGAATAAAACCAATTACTCTGGATTCTTCAATAACAATTCAAAAAATTTTAGTAGAAAATTGAAATTATATTTCTATTTATACCACCCCAGAAAAAAAACAGCTTGGTTAAGAAAATATTCAGAGACATATAATAATTTGCCCTAACTGGAAATGTTAACTCATATGCACATACGCAAATAATCACCTCAGC
Source organism: Cacajao melanocephalus (assembly GCA_963573385.1). Classification (NCBI taxonomy): domain Eukaryota; kingdom Metazoa; phylum Chordata; class Mammalia; order Primates; family Pitheciidae; genus Cacajao; species Cacajao melanocephalus. Next base: position 128,395 of record CAUYLG010076439.1, read on the forward strand.
CCTGAACATACAGAGGTATTGGTGGAATTAAGACCATAGGCCATCTATGATCAATAGAGAGTTTTGTCAGAACCGATGCCAAAGTATACTGAATCATCATCAGTCCCCTTGGTCCAAAAAAAAAAAAAAAAAAAAAAAATCTAAACCAGTCACTAAAAAAGCAATCTTTGCTTCAGTTACTGGGGTGACTAATTCCCATTGGAAATAATTGGTAAGGCAACCGGAAAAAGAATATAGCTCCAGGACCCTGATCATAAGAAATATACCTGTGGCTTTTTAGTATGAAACCAAGAAATATCTGTTACTCTATGCTCTATCTGTAACAGATGCCAACTTTTATCTTCTAATGAGCTAGCACAGCAAACCAAATGTGTGTTTTCAAAAGTCTGTGGTTTCTAAAATGAATTCAAATTCTACCATCAACCAGATGAATTAGCCATATGTATGAGAATTAATAGACTTTATTTGCAAAGTCATTAAGTTGCAAAAACAAAGGCACCACAGGAGTTTTAAATTAGACTATTTTTAAGTCTTCCTGAGAACACCTGCCCCTACTTCAAACTGCTAATTTACAAAGCACTTTATTTTAAAATCTCTTGGATACAGAAAAGAATTAGAATGCAAATATTTCTGTTTTCACTCTTGTTTAAAGGTATCAGTCAAGTAACATTATGTTTCAAATAAACTCCAAAGCTGACAGAAATGTTAGTATGCCTGATTATTCCTGGTCCACTTTACCAAATACGGATTCAGATTTTAATTATAAATGTTTTGGAGTGTTGGGAATATGTTTCTTCTTATCTGTGATAGAGTCAGGTATACACAGGAAGATGATACTATCTCTGATAAAGGAAACGTTCTTTAAGTACACCAACACAATAGAAATTTTGTCTATAGGCTAAAAATATTCTTTGGGGAAGAGATTTGAATTTAAAATGTAAGCCAACAAGTACATTATAAATCAATCTGTAATAGGTATTTTTTTTGTTGTTGGGGGGAGCAGATGCCCATTCAGATAATCATGCTATTGAATAACTACTAAATGTAACTACTAAGGCCTCAGAAGTTTTATGTTTAACGTAAATGGTTAATAGTAAGTAGGAAAAAAGTTATTATGCTCTGACATTTTGGTGGACACATTGATTACAATCTTTATTTAGTAATGTTTTAAGTTAAGCTTGGCAGCAAAGATCTGTGAGTTTTACTGCAAGTCATCGTATTTACTGTTACAGCAGTGCACAAGCAAAGGACATTAAGTTGGGAGAATATGCAAAGTCTTGGATTTTTGTCTATTCATTCTAAGTGAAATGAAACCCTCAGACGTTGTTCTAGGCAACTTAAGTTTCAATAACATTCTCCTTTGAAATATTGAGAAAATTGAGCTAAAATTGTTTTTGGGTGCATGAATTTACCATATTGTTGCTTCGATTCTTCATTCACAGTAACATATTTTTTAAGCAACAAAACAATACTGTGCAAAGTTTTTGTAAATTTCCTCTTAGTGGTCAATTGTCAATTTTGTGTAAATAAACAGTTTTTTAAGGGTTGACTCTATTAAAATCTTCCTGTTTTACCCTTGTGAAGAAGCTGCTTAAAAAACAGATAACATATAAAATTTTTATTATCATTCTTGGGTGAAGATGAAGCATTAAAGTATAGTAATAATTCTTTGTTGATTTTTTTAGCAGTCATTGTTTGAATTCTTTGTTACTAAACTTTTCAATTGGGGTAGCTTTTATAAGAAACATGTAGATCACATTGATTATATATGTTTAAAAAATACTTTGTTCACTAATTTTTGTCTAGCAAATGTGATATAATTACATTAATAATTTTCAAAGCAGGACGATGTTAGTAATATGGGAAATCTTTTGGAATACTGGTACTGCATATTGAGAATTCTCATAAAATTTGAGACTATGATAAAATATTGTGTTTTATATAAACATGTAGTGCAAAAGAATTCCCCTAAAATACGGAAATTAAATACTGGCTAGTACTAAATTATAAATGTAGCAAAATATGTATCTATTTCCAATTGCTCTAAAAGACACAGAAGCAAAATCCTCAGTATTCACAAATATTGCACACCGGGATAAAGGCATCACACATAATGATTGTATTTGACCATCTTTGGAATGGAAGGGAAGCCCAAACAGCAAACCTGATGACTAAACCATTTAGGTGCAACCAAAAGAGCTCAGTTCATACTTCAGGAAGCTGAGTTAGTATTTAATTTTTCTCCCAAAGCATCTACCTGCCTTTATAAGAAAGAACCAACCATATGAATGAGAACTGGAGTCAAGGTTAAAGTAATCTTGCCCAAGAGAGTAGAGTGTTTGCCTCGGAGAGCAGCAGCGGCTCAGCTCAGACGAACATGAGTACCAACCCGAGGCAGCACCTCTCCTGGAAAACGTTAGAGCTTCTTGGACGTGTGTTTGAAATCATCCTCCCAAGTCACCCTGTGACTAGTGGAGTAGACGACAACGTCCCGTCATGCGAAGGGGGAAATACAGCATAAAGCGTTCTTTTACTTTAAAAAACGAAACGAAAGTGGCAGAGCGTTCTAAGTGCCAAGCAGCCTCCTGGGACGGTGAAGGGGAAGCGCTGCCTTTGCTGTCACCGCTCGCCCTTCAGCTGACACACATGCTGAGAGGCATTGACAGGGTCGCCAGGAAACGCGGTCACCTCCAGGGTCTCCCCTCTCGCGGTTCCTGGATCCCGTTTAAGGAAACGGTCTCGGGAACGCACAGAAAACAAACTTCCCCAGTGGAAGTTCTGAGTCCTCCCTGGCCTGCTCCCACCCCGGGAAAGCGGTCGGGTTCCCCCGGCGGCACCGGACGGCAGCGCCGCGGTCACGGCGCATCACTCAACTTGTTGAGTTGCGCGGAGGCAGCGCTTGGCCGCAGAAACTTGGGGACCCGCCTCGCCCTTCATCAGCCCCGCAGGGGCGTCTTACCTGCATGTGTCCCTGGTACATGCTGCTTGGGTTTCCTCAGGCTCCGGAGGCCGCCGGACGCTGCCCGCGCCGACCTGCCCGCCACAGCAGCGGGGAAGGCGCGCACGGCGGGTCTCTCTCGCGCGCTTCTGGCCCCGCGAGCGCGAGTACCCGGCGGCCCCTGGCGGCGCGGCGGCTGCGGGGAGCTGTCCTCGGCGCGCGGTGCTGAAGCCGGACGCGGGGAGCGCGGGGCCAGGAGCCGGGTCGGCCGCGCCCTCCTGCCGGCGCGGGTCCTGCCGCCGGGCGCCTCCAGAGCTCACTGGGTCTCCGCGGAACGCGCCCTCGCCGCCTGCCGGGCTGCCTCGCACCCCGCTCTCTCCGCGCGGCGAACCCTCCTCCCAGCCTGACGTGGGCGCCGACGCCGCCGCCGCCGCCGCCGCCGCAGCTGCCGAGAGGCCGAGGGCCGGGCACGCGCGCGCGTTCCCAGAGGGCCTGGGAGCGGCCCGAGGGCGGCCCCGGGCGGTGCGCGCTCCCCGCGCGCGTGCTCGGTACTCGGGGGTGGGCGCGCACGGCCGGGCGAGGGGCGGCGGGCGGGGGTCGCGCTGGCGTCAAACGCCTGCAGCGCGGCGTCCGTTGAGGTGCGGCGTGGCGGGCAGCGCGATCCTAGCGGAGGGGTGGGCGCGCACTCCCCGGGGATCGCCGGCCCTGAGCCCGGTGTCCTGCAGGCTGAGGCTGAGCGCGGGGACTGCCAGAGTTTACTTCGGTTCTGATTCACTCTCCAAAGTTACCTCCGCATCACCCGTTGAACAGAGGCTCCCCGCCCCCCTCATCCCCAATTCGAAAAGGCAAACCCGAGTCCCCAAGGATCTGGCGTGCTTTATTTTTTCCTTGGCACGCACCAGCACCTAACATCCTGTATATTTTCCATATTTCTTTTATTTATTGTCTGTCTCTCCCTCTGAGCAATGTTATTTCCATGAGATCAGGGACGTTTTTAGGGGGTGGAGTGTTGCACTTGGTTTTGCACGGGAGTGCACAGTAAGGTGCTTAGTACTTCCTGACACATGGCAGGCACCCAATAAATATTTGTTGAAGGAACAGACCTTTGCTGCTACACACACACACACACACACACACACACACGTATGAAGAGTGCATTTAAATATGTCTCAAGTTGAGACTGCTTAGTTTGATGCGTCTATACAATAAATGTGCATATATACACACGCACCACGGAGTGGTGTATACTGTGATTACCTAATTTTGTTGGTAAAGGCATCTCCAATTATACAAGCCCCTCATATTATGTACAGCATGATATAATCCCCAAAGTATTGCATATAGCATAGTATGCTTTTTATAAAGTTAAAAAATGAGACTATAAACTCCCTAGAAATGTAAACTTGTATTAATATACAACGACATAAAAAGGAAAAGCAGTGGAACAATGAATATAGTGTTCAGAATGTTGGTGACCCTGGGTGAGGGGAAGCAGGGAAAGAGACAGGGAAGCATTTTACATGAAGGTTAGCTGTTAATGTCTTAGTTTCTATGCTGGGTGGTGATTCATAGGACATTTAGTATCCTGTTAAACATTACTGCATAACTAAATAAAATAAATGGAGTGATGAGGAGAATGTGAAATGAACCAATTCAATGCATCTGAGGTCCTAAAATAACCAAGCAAATAAACACAAAAGGACTAAGACTTGTAAGCAGGAGACAGAGATTCCTATTATATTCCACCAGTACTTACCCTTGGACGATTTCCTTTTACTACTTTGGACATCAGTTTTTCATGTCTAAACTCTGTATAAAAAACTTATTTTTTTATCCTGAAAATTGAGATATGTTCATAAGCACTGTGAACTGTAGAGTGCCTCCCAGTTCTTGTTTTATTGTTCTTTATAGGACGAAGCACAGAACTAGGAGGCAGCAGGGAGAGGTGCTAGCTCCATCTCTCCACCTCACTGCTCTCTTGGGCAAGTGTACCAAATCTCTATTTTCTAAATTTTGAAATAAGGCAAATATCTACCTAGTGTGTTGCACAGAGCTGCTGAGGACTGAATGTATGCAAAGGAAGTTGTAAATTACCAACCATGATATATGAATACGCAAACAGACATTTTTTCCCCAGTTCAGAAAAGATGAGGACTGATTTTCTGAGACCTCAAGTACTGCCAATTTTAAAATGGGACTAATTATCATAGAACACTATCATGTTGATATAAAAACTGGGAAAATTCTAGTGCTTTGATTTGAAAGCACTAGAAATCTGTGAAGTAACAATAGGGCCAAATTTTTCAATCCATTATATGCTTATTATTACCTAATGACAGGTTCAAGGAGCAACAACCATAAACGCATTTGAATCAGAATGGCAACTGCTTAGAGTTGGAGCTGGAACTCAACATACTCTCTTTTTAAACCTGAGTCACTCATGTAGTTACTGCCCACATTCTCAAATCTCAGGAGTGAATGCTTTCCTTTGTGAAGAATTCCTCTTCACACTTATTCCTTCTGTTATAAGATAAACTAAGGCACATTAAATTTTTTAAGGGTTTTTTGAGCTAACAGCCATTCATGAATCAGGCAGCAGCAGACAGAAAGCAGTTGGGGGACTCTGTCGGAAGTCGTTGAAGGGAAAGATTTTATAGGGCGAATGTGGAAGCAGAGCAAAGAAATTATTTGGTTAAAGAGGAATACCAACTTTATTTGGATCATTCTAGTGGAAAGTCCATAGTTAGAGGTTAGTTGGTGGTTTCTGATTGGTTAACCTCAAATTTCACTTTCCTAGAATATTTCTTAGAATAGGAATGAGATTTGAATTATCTTTATTTTCCTCAGAAACAATGCATACCTGATAATATAGGTCCAGAACAATATTTTACAAAAGATTTACTTTGTAATTAGATTTGAAAACCTTTATAACTCAGAATGTCTTGTGTGGACGAGCACCATCAGCATCTCCTGGGATTCTGTAAGAAATGCAGACTCTTGGGTGCCATTTCTGACCTGCTGAATTAGAATATGCATTTCAACAAGATCCCAAGGTGCTTGTATGCACCATAAAATATGAGCAGCCCTGTGGCCTAGAAGGTTTATTTATTCATGTAAATGTGTGGCAAAGCTAGCTCTTGCCTTTTGAAATGATAACACATGAGCAACCTCAGTACCATGAGAGAAGCGTAATTCATATTGCACTTCATTTATAAAATAATCTCCCCATATTTTGAGTGGTCAGTGGATTTGGCATAAAAGCATAGCACATTCAGCTTTTTTAGAGCAAGAAATGTGCTTAGTACCACTGCAATTTTAATCACTGTAATACAATTAAATAATTGAGTGGTAGCAGTAGAATCTATTTTGTATTGACAAAATTTAATTTTGCTTATTAGTAAGTGAATCCTCCTGCATATCAAATGGGTATTGAAAATTCACTATTTATTAAATCTTTGAAAAAGCTGAGTAATAATGATGAGGTCAGTGTTCTTGTGGACTTTAAAAATCAGAGATAAGAGTCTTTTGATGATTCAATCATTCTTTTATAATCTGTACAATTCAAACTCTGCTGCTAAAAGATGGTGTAGGAGAGAACAAAACTCAAGATAACTGTAGACCGAAATTAAAATGACTAATTGGTTTTTGTTGTTCAATCAGGAGGAGGAACATTTTGTTAAAGTTTGCCCACTTGCCCTTTTTGTCTCTTCAAGACATTGAATGAAATTAGCTGGTGTTCAGGGCATTTGATCTGGAAAAAGTGGGAAGCCCACAGAGCCGACCCAGCTGATACAGCTCGATAATTATGAATAAGAAAAGCAGGTGGACACCGATGACTAGGAGATGGCAGCAGCATTCTTCCAAATGAACAAACAAGCTGGATGCTTCAGAGCTGGGCCCCCTATTAAACCCATTTAAGAAATTACACATTTGTTTATTCTTTAGGACAATGTTCTTTCGTGAATCAATATCGCTTTTAATATTAAGTGTACTTCCTAGAGCTTCTTAGTCCGGGTGAGAAAACGTTTGTGAACAAAAGTGTTTCTTGCTTTTCACTCCTTCTTTCCACTTTTGCCACTGCCATCCTCGCACAGATTCCGTAAACCTCTTATCACGTGAAGCTAATTTTATCACCTGCGTCCACCTCCTGTGCCAACCTAGCATATACATCACAGCCAGATTAATGTTATAAAGGTCAGCATTAATCACAACGCTGCCCAGTTCAGAAATCTTTAATGGCCTTCCATTGCCTATTGATGTCCCCAAACTTCAGCTTTTTATTCATGGTCATGGAAAATCATTTACTGTCCAGAGCCACATCCTCTTCTAGTGGCAGGAAGCCTCTTTTCTCAAGGCTCTTTGCTTTGAAGAACCATCTCGTCCTCACTCTGATCCATTTGTGTGACAGGAAACATTTTGCTACCAGGCTTTGGGGTTGCAACATGGCATCCAGGTCGAGGCAACCGGTGCGTTCCATCCTCATTGGCCACAGTTGGAGATGGGGATATGACCCAATGAGTCAATCAGGGAAATGAACTCAGCTCCAGGACTACTTGGGAGCAGAGTGATTTGTCCTTTGGACTGGATGTTCTAATGACGTTAGCTTGGAACTGCCAGAATCCAGCATACCCATCCTGAAAAGGAAAACAACCTGGGTGGAAAAGAATCCAGGCAGGCTCCAGGAGACAAAATTTGAGCCACTAAATAAACCAACATTAAATAAAGTCTAAAGTAGCCTTTAAGTTATTTCAGCTAGTACCATCTCTTTTCTGGTTTAGTTGGACTTTTGGTCACTTGCAATCAAAAGAATATTTATGAATACAGTGGCTTTCCATAGACTAAGCCTTTTTCAATTCTGTATGTTCTCTACCTTTTACAATAACCCTACTTTTATATTATTCCCCAAAGCCAGCCCAAGTTATGCTCTTGCCTCTCCCTGGAATGTATCCCTCTCTTTACTCCTCTTGAATAAAAGCTCATTCACTTTCAAATTTGGTCTGAAATTCCATTTCCTTCCTGAAGCCTTTCTTCATCCTCTGATTTGAATACTTCTCTTTGCTGGGAACTTCTTTATTATGTGCCAAATGACATTCTTTTAATTATGGTTTTTCTTTTTTTGTTGTCTTGGAGACAGGGTCTTGCTCTATGGTTCAGATTGGAGTGCAGTGGCATGATCATAGCTCACTGCAGCCTCAAACTCTTTGGCTCAAGTGATTCTTCTGCCTCAGCTTCCTGGGTAGCGAAAACTACAGGCCTGCACCACCATGCCTGGCCAACTTTTTAAAAAAACTTTTTTGTAGAGTTTGAGTCTCATTATGTTGCCCAGAGTAGTCTTGAACTCCTGGCCTCAAGGAAGTCTCCTGACCCATCCTCCCAAAGTGCTGGGATTACAGGTGTGAGCCACTGCACTAGGCCTCACAAATATTCTTTTGTTTAGTTATTTCTGTGCTTTTAAACTGTCTATTAGATGTAGGGAGATGTAGACAAGAACCTTGTTTTATTCCTTTTTATTCTTAAATAACTATGATACTGTGTATGTAGAAAATTCTCAGTAATAATTGTAAAAAATAATTATTTTAGAAGAATTGAAACTATGAAAACTGTGAAAATAAAATAATCCTAAAATAATTTATTCTGAATATGAATTTAAAATATAATTCTTTTGAATAAAATATTAATGAAATTGTCATTGGTTTTGTGTAGAATCACATAATATTAAGGCTGGAGAGAAAAAGCTTATAGCTCTGTGGATGGTTCCCTGCCTTTTCAAGTAAAGAATGCCAAGACCAACAAAGTCAAATACCTAATTCCTAAAGTGATTTTTTGATGTGAAATAAATAATTCTATTTATGACTGAATAAAGAAACGTGGGGGGGGGGGTATAATTAACTCAAAATACACTAGTAATGACAAAATTCAATTCATGTCACAAAATAGTGATATCTGAAAAATATTTGATAAATTGGTACATTGGGGGGAAATATAGTGGATGAATGGTTAGATTTAGGAAAAGGTAGTTATTCGCAAGAAGATTTGCAGAAAGGAATTTCAGGAATATTATAGAACCGAAGCTCTAATTTATATCAATGAAAATGACATCAGTTTTGCTACTCACAGAAAGAAGGGATTTGATTTTTAAAATAGTTCATGCTGCAGAAAGAGATAGGCAACATTAAAACAATTACAGAGGTGATATAATCCTATAAGGAATTGGGAATTATAGTTTCTAATCCTGGTTAAAGTAATTCTCTTTTCTTAAGTATCCTATTCTGATTTACCTCTGTTAAAACAGACAGTTGTCAGGAGGAAAATGAAATCTTAAGGCTATTTTTGAAAAAAGAACTAAGATTTTCATGTGATATATAATGCCCACGTGTAAATGCTTATAAAATTAAAATGTTTTAAAAAAATAAACTTGGTATTTGTTACAGCCTATGGCACTATACAACTGGATGCTAGAACTTAAATGTTTTAATTCCATAAAGAGTGAATCACCGAAATACTATATATTATTGTAATAAACGTTCATAGTGTCTTAGTTTTGACTCATATCTCTCTTGGACTATTTGTGAAAGCCTCTTACATTTTCTGTCCTCCTCTTTCTCTTCATTGTAGTCTATTCTCTATGAAGTAATGAAAGTCAACATTAAAAAATAAATGTAGAGAGAGATCCAAGATGGCCAATAACTAGCATCTCAGGATTGTAGCTCCCAGTGAAAGCGCAGAGAACGAGTGGATGCCACACTTTCAGACGAATTTTTTTTGCTCACAGACCAGGAGATTCCCAGCGGAGGAGCCCCAAGGGTCACCAGCGCGACTCTTGTGGCCTCTGTGGCGGTTTTGCCGGTGCCCTGGCGTGGCGGTTCTCGGTGAAGAGTAAACGGGACTGGGTCCCCTTTTGGTCGGCGTTTGGAGCTCTGGGAAGGCAGAACTGAAGAGGGAAGGCAGAACCGAAGAGAGAAGCCAGAACGGAGATTCCTGGGCAGAAAAGCACCACGAATCTCAACGCCGCTGTTTTAGCTGGTGCAGTGGGTTGCTCAGATTCCAGTGCTGGGAATCAGCAAGTTGGACGTCCACTCAGGGACCCAATTTGAAAGTCGGCAATTACAAAGACGACAGGTGGATAAATCCACAAAGATAGAAAGAAACCAGTGTAAAAAGGCTGAAAATACCCCAAATCAGAATGCCTCTACTTCTACAGGGGATCGCAGTTCCTCATCAACAAGGGAACAAGGCCTGATGGAGAATGAGTGCATTCCAATAACAGAATTAGGCTTCAGAAAGTGGATAATAAGAAACTTCTGTGAGCTAAAAGAACATGTTCTAACCCAATGTAAAGAAACTAAGAACCTTGAAAAAAGGCTTGACAAAATGCTAACGAGAATAGACAATTTAGAGAGGAATATAAGTGAATTAATGGAACTGAAAAAC
>CAUYLG010076441.1:0-55473 GCA_963573385.1 Cacajao melanocephalus
TGTAAAATGGCCTTTCTTGGGCGGGCGTGGTGGCTCACGCCTGTCATCCCAGCACCTTGGGAGGCCAAAGTGGACAGATCACGAGGTCAAGAGATCGAGACCATCCTGGCCGACATGGTGAAACCCCGTCTCTACTAAAAATACAAAAATTAGCTGGGTGTGTTGGTGCGTGCCTGTCATCCCAGCTACTCGGGAGGCTGAGGCAGGAGAATCACTTGAACTTGGGAGGTGGAGGTTGCAGTGAGCCGAGATCACACCACTGTGCTCCAGCCTGGCAACAGAGAGAGACTCTGTCTCAAAGAAGAAAAAAATTGCCTTTCTTGTGGCCCCTTGACATGGCCCCAGCTCTTCCTGGAGACGCTGCCGGAGCTCCTGCACATGTCCCGCCCAGCGGAGGATGGACCCAGCCCCGGGGCCCTGGTGCGGAGGAGCAGCTCCCTGGGCTACATGTCCAAGGCGGAGGAGTACTTCTCGCTCAAGTCCCGCAGCGACCTCATGTTCGAGAAGCAGTCAGAGCGGCATGGGCTGGCCCGGCGCCTCACCACTGCACGTGGGTCCCTGCTGGTCTTGGTTTTCAGCCCATCTGTGGGAGACGGGTGGGGGCAGGTCTCACATCCTCTCTGGCCCCTTGTCTATAGGCCGGCCCCCAGCAAGCTCTGAGCAGGCTCAGCAGGAACTCTTCAGCAAGCTGAAGCCAGCTGTGGACGGGGCAAACTTCATTGTTAACCACATGAGGGACCAGAACAATTACAATGAGGTAAGGGGCCACAGGCTTGCCATGCACAGGTGTTTAAGCTGGGCACTGATTAAGTGTATCCTATCTTAAGAGGGCAGGGTTCCCCTTAGAGACACACACCAAATTAGATGAAGGAGTTAATGTGATACAGATTCCAGGCACGCAACATAGCAGCACTGGAGCCAGGCACACACACATAGGCACAGCCCCACCCTGTCCAGGCCACATTCCGAGCATCCCTCAAGGTCCCTTCTTTCTCCCAGCAGCCAATCATTTTCTGTCCCTACTCAGTTTCAAGCCTGATGCTCTCAGACAGAACCAGACATTTACAAAGTAGCCATATATGGCTATTCAACATTATACAACTTCTAAAAATTCTCTCTTGAGAAAAGGGCACCATTTCCCAATTCACATAGGGGCTGGCAGCACACCTGACTTGCTGGGGCCAGGGAGAGAGAGGAGAGGGAGGAAAGGGGCCTGTCCACCTTCCTTGGCCCCCAAGAGAGACCCCTGAGCCCCAGCTCCTCTCCAGCCTCGGAGCCCTGTGCTAGAGTGGAGAGGGAGGCTAGGGTCTATTCTCTGCCTCCTCAACAGAGTGACCAGTCCTGCCTGTGGCCAGAGGGGCCTGGGCCCTTGCTGGGGACAAGCTGGCATATCCTGTCTGCTGCAAGCCCGAGGCGGCCTCTGCAGACACACTGAGCCGTGCCTCTGCCTCCCTGGCTAGGCCCCAGCTTGAGGGTGGGGCTCTGTGATCTGAGCCCCTTCTCACCCCACTCTCTCTGCCTCCACCCACAGGAGAAAGACAGCTGGAACCGGGTGGCCCGCACAGTGGACCGCCTCTGCCTGTTCGTGGTGACACCTGTTATGGTGGTGGGCACAGCCTGGATCTTCTTACAGGGGGTCTATAACCAGCCCCCACCCCAGCCTTTCCCCGGAGACCCCTACTCGTACCACGTGGAGGACAAGCGCTTCATCTAGGGCGGGCTGTGGGGGAGCCAGGAGACAGCAGGTCTCAGAGGAGCCACAGTCCCTCATGAGACTGACTCCTAGCCCTGAGGCTCCCACCCCTTAGGCTGAGCAGACTCCGAGGAAGGGAGGGAGCAGCCACTCCTCAAGGCTCAGTGGTTCCTCTGCAAATCAACACAGGGGCCACCTGAGATGGTCTGAGGGTGGACATCGGCTAGAGGGGGTGGGCAGGAAGATTTAGGGGGAAGCAGGAGGCTGGCTTGGGGGCCGGGGGGAGGCCACTGGAGGTGGCCTCAGGGGGAGAGCTCTGATTGGGGTGAGACAGTTAGGGCCCTTCTCTGCTCCCTCTCCTTCAAGGCGTGGGGTAGAGCAGGAAGGAATCTGTGCCTTCACTTTCTGGCTCCCCCAGCCTCCCTCTTCCCACTCACCCTTCAATTTCAGGCTTCTGAGGCCTTACCTGGGACTGAGGTTGAAGACACCTCCCTTCCTCCAAACCCAAGTGTCCTTTCCCAGCTCTTTCTGCCCTGACCACTCTGCCTAGGTCCCTTTTGGGAAGCTGAGGACTGGAGTGGAAAGGTCAGGATCAACATCCACAAAGACTTGGGGTCAGCCTGAGGTCGCATGCACAGTTCTAGAGGACCGGAACTCAGCGCCTCTCCCCCAAGGGCCCCTGCCCCCCAGCACCTACTCATCCCCAAAGTAGGGTTGTCATGCATTATTTGGGGGCATACATATTCTAAAAAATCATTTGTCATTTATCAGAAATTTGTCCTGTGTTTTTATTTGCTAAATCTAGCAACCCTATCCCAAAGGCAGCCTCCACTCAATCCTATCCTGAGGGCTAAAGGCCACGGCTGTAGGAATTGGGAGACAAGGCTCTGTTTGTATGGCAGCCCACTTCCAAGATGGCCCCGGCAATGCCGAATATTCACACCCTTGTGCAGTCCCCTCACTCTGTACCAGGGTGGGTCTGGGTAACCAACAGAATGAGGCAGAGCTGATGGTACCTCACTTCCCAGATTCATGGCCTCTTTCTTGCACATTTGCCCTCATTCTCACATCAGTTGGATCTCTCACTTTGGGGAAGCCAGCTGGCATGTTGAGGAGCCATATGGAGAGGCCCACATGGCAAGGAACTAAGCCCTCCCACCAACAGCCACATGAGTGAATGCAGAAGTGAATCCTCTGCCCCAGTAGGGCCTTCGGATGAGATCACAGCCCAGTAGACATCTTGTGTGCATCCCCATGAAAGTTCCTGAGCCAGAACCACCAGCTAAGTGGCTCCTGGATTCCTGACCCCTAGAAACTGTGTGAGATAATAAATGTGTGTTGTTTTAAGTGAAAGAGTTTTGGTGTCATTTATTACACCAGCAATGTGACTTTGAGCCACTCCTCATCTCTTAGCTTCCATTTTCTAATCTGCAAAATGTGTGTCTAATAAGTCCTAGTCACGGGGTGTTGTGAAAATTGAACTTCTAGTAGGAGTATTTTCATATGACCTGCACATTTAATGGGTGGTGATTTAACCCGTTTCCCTCAGGAGGAATTGGTGACCTCATTAACTCAGATACTCAGAAGGTGAGATTTTTAATGTTTAGATGTAACCAAGGAAAAAGAAAAACCATTTACAACCAAAATAGATCCTAGTTACTTCTGCTTTCTAGCATGAACGATTCATAAAATTCAAAGTACAAAGCTTTAATTTTCCTGTCTAAATAGGAAAGCCAGCTTGTTCTCACACCTGTCAGGAGAGCAGGAAGTCCAAGACTTCCCAGGAACAATCCATCAACTCAGGGAGGGCCCGTCTTATGCACAGAGATGAGAGAGGGTCAGCCAGGTGCAGTGGCTTATGCCTGTAATCCCAGCACTTTGGGAGGCTGAGGCGGGCGGATAACAAAGTCAGGAGATCGAGACCATCCTGGCTAACATGGTGAAACCCTGTCTCTACTAAAAATACAAAAAATTAGCCAGGTGTGGTGGCACACGCCTGTAGTCCCAGCTACTCGGGAAGATGAGGCAGGAGAATCACTTGAACCTGGGAGGCAGAGGTTACAGTGAGCCAAGATGGCGCCACTGCACTCCAGCCTGGGTAACAGAGCAAGACTCTATCTCAAAAAAAAAAAAAAAAAGAGTGTGCCTAGGACCCTCAGTCACAGTCTTTGCTTTTCTCTGCCTTGTGGTGGCGCTGATGGCAGCAGGTCTTGGTCCACCAGGCGAGTCCTCAGTTCTATTAGGCCCTGCTCAAGTGGCTGTGGACTTCCAGAGAAGACAACCCCAAAATGTCACACAAAACCAGAGGGAGTGCCTCTTTCACAGGCTCCCAGGGTCACCACAGTTGCCCCAGTGGCACCTGCTCCCCCAGCACCAGGGTGCTGTCAGGACCGGTCCACTCTGACTGACATGGAACTCCATCTTCTGCCTCAGGAAGTCATGTTCACAGGTACAGCTTTCCGGGAAGCCAGAGAGAATTCCTTACTCTCTCCAGACCAACAGGGCTACCTGACCTCTTTCAATGGACAGCGAATCAGTAATACACTAGGCTGCAAGGAACAGAAAGCTCAAAGAATTGTAGCTTAAACACATAAGGTTTCCTTTTTCTCACATAATAATAATAGAGAGGCGGAGGTGACCACGTCCGCTCCCTGTCTACCAAAGCTATCAGGGATCCAGGCACTTTGCCCTCTGCCCAGCCCTGCCTCCATGGCAAGTTGGCTTTTGTCCTCAGAACTGTTGGCCCCAGGTTGCGAGCTGACAGCCACAGCTGCACACTTAGCACCTATGTTCAGGCAGAAGAGGGGCAGCCATTTCTGACTGTTGTCATCAAGAAGCAAAACTTTTCCATAGGCTGGGCAGAGTGGCTCACTCCTGTAATCACAGCACTTTGGGAGGCCGAGTCGGGCAGATCACCTGAGGTCAGGAGTTCAAGACCAGGCTGGCCAACATGGTGAAACCCCGTTTCTACTGAAAATACAAAAATTAGATGGGCATGATGGCTGGTGCCTATAATCCCAGCTACTCGGGAGGCTGAGGCAGGAGAATTGCTTGAACCCAGGAGGCAGAGGTTGCAGTGATCCGAGATCACACCATTGTACTCGAGCCTCGACAAGAAGAATAAAACTTCATCTCAAAAACAAACAAACAAACAAAAAAACTTTTCCATAAAGCCCCTGCAGACATCCCACAGGTTAAAACATCACATGGCTAGCCTGTCTGAAGGGAGACTACGGAATATTTTGCTCTACCAGCCATTACAACAGAGGGTGGCAAAGGAGAAGCCGTGTTAGACAATGAGTATTTCCACAGATGATTTTCTCTGAATGGGTCCTGTCCCTGCACATGTAACCCCTCCAAGAAACCGCCATTCCTCACAGATGACTTACCCTTCGGAAAACACCAAGGAGGCTTCTGGGCCACCTCTCCAGAGCAGAGAGAGGGAGAAAACGGGAGGGTGGAGGACAGGGGATGCAGGGACACATGGTCCGCTCGGTGGCAGTGCTTCCTGGCATCTAGGAGCAGCAGAGGGCAAAATGGAAAGGCAAGGGGCTCAGAAGTGAGAAGGAAACAAGGGCTTTGTAAATTCCAGGGAAGATGAGTCACACAGAGAGCAGCTCAGTGCAGGGAGTCGGTGGGTGGAGGGGGGGGCGGGGGGGGAAGCCCAGGGGGAAGATGGGGAGTGGGAAGCTCGGAGGGGGATGCCCAGTGAGGGAGAAGCTCAGGGAGGGGAAGTTCAGGAACAGAGACGTTCAGGGAGAGATGCTGAGTGAGGGGGGTTCTCAGCGAGGGGGAAGTTCAGGGAGGGGGATGACCAATGAGGGGGAAGCTTTGGAAGGTTTACAGGCTGTCAAGAACTGACAGTGGGGCCAGAGCCAGACTGAACACAAGGATGGTGGCAGAGGAGCCACCGACAGAGTGACTCGGTGCAAGTGCCCGACTGGGGAAGGCAGCTGCCACCACTCCTGCCTCTCCACCCCCACCCCTGGAAGTCCTGACCAGGGCAGGAGGGACTTGAGACCCTGCTCCAGGAGGTGGGGTCTGAGCCAAACTTTCTTGGGTCTCCAAGGACAGGGCTGACTTCCAGTTTACTGACACATATGGAAGCGCTGCAGACATTCACTGGCCGGAGGAAGATGTCCTCACAGGGCACTTTCCCTCCAGCCCTGAGAGGTCCCTGTCACACTATCCCCTGGACACTGATGGCAGCGTCAAGGGTGGGTGACAGGTATCAGAACCTGAGATTTCTGTTTTGTCCTGGTTCTGAGACATGCTGACCCATCTGCTTATAATAGGTGGTCAGAAGGCAGGTGGCCTTCCTTTGCCTGAGGCCACAGCCGGCAGCAGGACCCTTAGCTCCCAGATCAGCCTCAGCCCCACCCTTTCTTGACCGCAAACCAGGAAGTGTTAATAGATGGAGCTCATTTTCCAGCCTTTCCTTCCCCTTCTGGATCCCCTCATCTGACTCTCTGGAGGGCCCCATAAGGCTGTTGGATGATTTAATCAACATTGAGACCTCACTGAGGAGCACCTAGTCAGGGGCTGTCCTAGTCTCAGGAGCCCTGAGTTCCAGATCTTTCTCAGCTCTTCTTACTTCAAAGCTTACCGAGTCTATGTCCTGTCTCAGGGCAGGGATCTGCTAAGGTGTTAAAGTCCTCCAGGAGTACGCCTCTTTCTCCTAGGCACTTTTCCCTCATTGTCTTGGCACAGCAGAATGACCCATGAAAATGTCAGGCTGGTGAGAGAGGTCTGGGGTCCTCAGCCATGTCACAAAGAAACTCACACACAAACTCACATGCCAGCTGGGCACGGTGGCTCATGCCTGTAATCCTAGCACTTTGGGAAGCCAAGATGGGTAGATCACTTGAGGTCCAGAGTTCAAGACCAACCTTGTCAACATGGTGAAACTCCATCTCTACTAAAATTACCAAAAAAAAAAAAAAATTAGCCAGGTGTGTTGGCACATGCCAGTAGTCCCAGCTACTCAGGGAGGCTGAAGTAAGAGAATCGCTTGAATCCAGGAAGTGGAGGTTGCAGTGAGCCAAGATCACACCACTGCACTCCAGCAAAAAACAAAAACAAAACAAAACAAAAACCTCATTTGCCTACCCAACAACCTTCACACCCACCCGAATCCTGACTCTCTGGTGGGAGCAAGAGGGAGTCCACCTCAGCCCTCTCTGAAGCCACCATCAGGTTCCTCGGTGACCTGCCTTCCCTACCACACCCATCTGGCTCTGGCTGTGTCTTTGGCCCCCATCTGGAACATGGAAGTGGAGCTGGGACAACTGAGCCTGAGTTGCGGCTGGAAAGTTGATGTCTCTGTTGGGGCAGACGGGGCCCCTGTCTCCCCTCTCCAGCCCAGGTAACCTGAGCTCAGCATTGTGTCCATCCAGGAACAGCTGACAAGCTGTGGTCAGACAGCTGGTGGGGCTGGGCTGGGCTGAGCTGGGCTGGGCTGGGCTGGCCAGGGTGGCCGGGGTGGGAGTGTAGGCTGTTATATGACACCCAGAGCCCATCTCTCTCTGCCCCAGACCTTGGAGCTGTTGTCCCACCCATCACTGAGAGAGCTGAGGCGCCATGCATGGGGGCCAGGGGCCACTGCTCCTCCTGCTGCTGCTGGCTGTCTGCCTGGGTGGGACACAAAGGAATCTCAGCCTGGGGAGTCCCAGAGCCGGGGTCCACGGCCTCAGGGGACAGAGGGTCTGAGGGCTATTGGGGCCTGCCCTGGACCCAGTTCCCTGAGTTCCCACTTCACACTCCCAGGGCCTCCCCGCTCTTTCCGCCTGCAAGCTCCTGTGCTAGGCTCACACCTGTCTGTTTCAGGGACCCAGGGCCGGAACCAGGAGGAGCGCCTGCTCGCAGACCTGATGCAAAACTACGACCCCAACCTTCGGCCCGCCGAGCGAGACTCAGATGTGGTCAATGTCAGCCTGAAGCTCACCCTCACCAACCTCATCTCCCTGGTAAGCCAGACGGAGGAAGGGTCAGCGCACCAGGTCCTGGGACCCGCTGGGGATAGCATGGGAGGACTCTAGCCACCAGGAGGTTGGAGCACCCCACAGGACAGGCTGGGGTCTGAAAAACCCCCATGGTTGCTGCGGGGGGAGGCACTCTCAAGAGGCTGGGGGCTGCTTGGCCCCATCGGTGGCCTATGGGGACTGGAACTGAAGTCAGGGCTGAGCCCTCCATACTGCACCCTTGCACCCCCAGAATGAGCGAGAGGAAGCCCTCACCACCAATGTCTGGATAGAGATGGTAAGCAGCCACCCTGCCACCCTCCTTCCATCAGGGGCCCCACCCTACCACCCCAAAGCCTCCTGAGAGCTGCCTGCCCCCTCCCTGCCTCTTCTTTCCCCTTGGGCTGCATGCCCACTCCTAGGGGTGCAGTGTAGCAGAAGGCAGAGGCCTGGCAACTGCCCCTCCCCCTGCAGCAGTGGTGTGACTATCGCCTGCGCTGGGAGCCGCAAGACTATGAAGGCCTGTGGGTGCTGAGGGTGCCGTCCACTATGGTGTGGCGGCCGGATGTCGTGCTGGAGAACAAGTGAGGAGAGGGTACAGGCAGGGGTGCGGGGGACAAAGGACACAGGGTCTGGGCCCAGCAAAACAAGGGGGATCTGGGAAAAGAGAAAGATGAGCAGAGGTTGCAAATTGGGCACCTGTGGGGCTAGGGAAGAACCAGATGGAGCAGGTGCCGAGGGCAGGGCCCTGGGTATGGCCAGCAGACCA
The DNA here is from genome assembly GCA_963573385.1 of Cacajao melanocephalus. Classification (NCBI taxonomy): domain Eukaryota; kingdom Metazoa; phylum Chordata; class Mammalia; order Primates; family Pitheciidae; genus Cacajao; species Cacajao melanocephalus. Next base: position 8,423 of record CAUYLG010076441.1, read on the forward strand.
GACCCTACGCCAGGCTGCATCCCCTTTGGGCCGGGCCACCTGGGTGAGCTGCTCCCTTCCCTGTAACATGGGGCCGCTGACGGCTCCTACAGAAGCTGGCAGAAGTCAACAAGACAGGCATGAAAAGTGGATCACTGGGGAGCTGGCACATGGTGTGGGCTTAACACGTTAGTCTCTATGATGACCATTATTAAAACAAGAGGGAGAAAGAGAAGAAGCAGAAATTAGGGGGTGGTGCCTGAGGAAGTCTGTCTGGGGCGGGGGGTGGTAGGGAGATTGCCGGGGGAGCCTAGTGGTCTGGGTGAGAACCAGTCGGGGGGTGGCAGGCTGGTAGGGGCGGGTGTCTCTAGGCCCCTATCCACACAGGGAAGAGGGGCTGGTCTGGGGCTGAGGTGTCAGGGGCTGAGCCCACAACCCCATGGCCTGGCCTGTTCTGTGCACACAGCGTGGACGGCGTCTTTGAGGTGGCCCTCTACTGCAATGTGCTCGTGTCCCCTGATGGCTGTATCTACTGGCTGCCACCTGCCATCTTCCGTTCCGCCTGCTCTATCTCAGTCACCTACTTTCCCTTCGACTGGCAGAACTGCTCCCTTGTCTTCCAGTGAGGCCATTTATGGGGGAGGATTAATAGAGCCACTCTCAGAGGGGCCTGTGCAGGGGTGGGGCAGGGCCTGGGCAGGGGTGGGGCAGGCCTGGGCAGGGATGGGGCAGGGCCTGAGCAAGGCTTCTGGCCTTGGCTCCAGCAGCACCTAGAGGCCAAGGGCCTGGTTCCATCTCTCCTGGGCCTCTGTGCCCGTCTCAGGCTAAGACGCCTGAAGGTGACCAAGCTCTCCGTGCTAAGCCCGAGTCCTCTCACTCGTCCTCCTTCACTGCCTGTTTCCTTGCTTGTGGCCCAAGAGGAGACAGTCATGCGTGGGGTGTGTGGGTGAGAAGGCACACAGGCACACAGCATGCATGTCTGTGCACACACGAAACCACTGCACACTCTAGGCCCACAGGGAGGCAGGCTGTCCTGTGAGGAAGGGGTCCTGGCCGGGAATCCAGCAGAAGCATGTATGCCTCCAAGCCACCCGTGGGAATCTCTCGGTCTGTTTCTTCAAACCCAAGTGTGGGGAGGAGGGCCTGAGTGAGGGTTCTCCCGTATCTTAGAGGAGCAGTATTTCTACAAGCCAACCTGGCAGGGAGACTCCCCTCTGTAGACACCGGGGCCCTCCTTTAGTAGGCATGTATTTTCTACATTGCCATCATCAGCCCCTCCTGCCCAACAGCAGTGGGAGACAAATGCAGAGTGACCCTGGGCCCATCAGCCAGGTGAGGGCCCTGAGCTGCAGCCTCCTGGCCCTTCAACTCAATCTTCCTGATCCCAAAGGGCCCTAGGTCTCCCTGCCTTCCACATCTCAGCTCCAGGGTTTCATGGAGAACTCAGAAGCGTGGGGCTGCATTTTGTTGAAGCAAAGCTACCCAAAATTGTCCCCAGATGGTCATCCCCAGGCACTCATGGCAGGTCTACCCACTCACATTTAGCCTCTTTCCTCCGTGACTCCCAGGTCCCAGACTTATAGCACCAATGAGATTGATCTGCAGCTGAGTCAGGAAGATGGCCAGACCATCGAGTGGATTTTCATTGACCCTGAGGCCTTCACAGGTAACCCCCACCCAGGGGCTCCCCAGGCAGCCCCATCCAGGGCTCCTGCCAGACCCAGCTGTGGTCAAGGCCAGACCAAGGTCAAATGCCTCCCATGTAACTCAAAATGAAGACTACAGCAAACCATAAAATATGTTTTTTCAAACGTCCAACTAAGCTCTGACTTTCCTCATGATAATGACTCCAATTTTGGAAGGAGGGGCTCGAGTATCCAATCTCCCACCCGACTTTTGTCCCCCAACGGTATCTTCCCGGCTGGTGCTTCTTAGGACGCATGCTGCCCTTGGAGCTGGGTCAGTTGGGCTGTAGGAATCTGCCTGGCCCACACTCCCTGTGCCCACTCCTGCCTGCCTGCCCACAGAGAACGGGGAGTGGGCCATCCGGCACCGACCGGCCAAGAGGCTCCTGGACATAGCAGCGCCAGCCCAGGAGGCAGGCCACCAGAAGGTGGTGTTCTACCTGCTCATCCAGCGCAAGCCCCTCTTCTACGTCATCAACATCATCGCCCCCTGTGTGCTCATTTCCTCCGTCGCCATCCTCATCTACTTCCTTCCTGCCAAGGGTACCTGGAGCCTATGGGAGGGAGCCGTCCAGTAGTCCAGGGGATACCTGGGAGGCTGGGGCAGGCCCTGCCTGGGACAGAGTGGCACTATGACCCAGGACAGAGGCAGCGGGCTACTTCTGGGGTAAGGGGTTCCTCCGTGGGTCAGGGAGGTAGGGACCTGCTCTGAGAGCCTCTTGGTCACGGGCAGCTGGAGGCCAGAAGTGTACCGTCGCCATCAATGTGCTCCTGGCCCAGACTGTCTTCCTCTTCCTTGTGGCCAAGAAGGTGCCTGAAACCTCCCAGGCGGTGCCACTCATCAGCAAGTAAGGCTGGTCTTCATGCCCGCACGCCCAACCCACTTTCCCTTCTTGGGAGCACAATAGCCTCCGGCACTGCCCTTTTGTCCTCCTTCCACCCCACCATCCTCAATTCAGGAGGCCTGAGGGGGGCAGCCACTAAGGGTGGGGGTGGCATCATGGTATGGGCTGCCAGCTCCTGCCTACCACACCCCGACAGGTACCTGACCTTCCTCCTGGTGGTGACCATCCTCATTGTCGTGAATGCTGTGGTTGTGCTCAACGTGTCCTTGCGGTCTCCCCACACACACTCCATGGCCCAAGGGGTCAGAAAGGCAAGGACCCTCCCTGCCCACTCCAACATCCTGCTGCCCACTCCCCCATGCCTCCCTCTCGCCTGCCCCTGGCCATACTCCTCACCTGCAGCATTCCACAGCAAACCCATCCAGGGTGTATCCTGAAGCAAGGACCAAAATTGATTACAGTAATACAGTAATAAAATTGCTTACTAGGCGCTAGGGATATTACCAATGTTAACATATTTCATCTTCATAAAACCCATATCATCTCCAGTTATAGATGAGGAAATTGAGACGTACAGAGTAACCTGCCCAAGAAAGTGCACTAGAAAGTCGAAAAGGCAGGAGTCTGCCGGGCAGTCTGACTGCAGCCTATGTGATGTGCAGCCCACCTGCAGCCTTCAGCTGGGGCCTTCATTGCACATGTGGATTCCCAGGCCTGCCCCAGGCATTCTAGGCCAGAACAGCATGAGGGTGCAGGGCAGGAATCTGTGCTTGTAACAAGTGCCCTGGTGATTTCTGATGTGCGCTGAAGTTTGGGGACCCCGGCTCATGTCCAGTACGGAAAGCTTTACCAAGGCCACCTCACTGCCCCGGTGTGCTGCCTCCACAGTCCCTAGCTGCACAAGCCCTTCACGCCAACCTCCAGCTTCTGCTCCAAAGCTAGGCCTGGCTGCCCTAGCAAAGCCACCCCCTCTCTAGGTGTTCCTGAGACTCTTGCCCCAGCTTCTGAGGATGCACGTTCGCCCGCTGGCCCCGGCAGCTGTGCAGGACACCCAGCCTCGGCTACAGAATGGCTCCTTGGGATGGTCGGTCAGCGCTGGGGAGGAGGTGGCCCTCTGCCTGCCTCGCAGTGAACTCCTCTTCCAGCAGTGGCAGCGGCAAGGGCGGGTGGCAGCAGCGCTGCAGAAGCTAGGTGAGGCACAGCAAGGGTGCCTGGGGACACTCCTCCCCCGGGACCCCAGCTGGGGAGCCAGGCACAACAGGAGTGCAGGAGAAGTGTCCAGGTCAGGGAGAGAGGAGCTGGGGTCCCTAAGGAGAGGCCATCTTCTCTGTCTGTTTCTTCTCCATTCTACTCCCAAACCTTATCCTCTCTCTTCATCAGAGAAAGGCCCGGAGTTAGGGCCGAGCCAGTTCTGTGGCAGCCTGAAGCAAGCCGCCCCAGCCATCCAGGCCTGTGTGGAAGCCTGCAACCTCATTGCCCGTGCCCGGCACCAGCAGAGCCACTTTGACAACGTAAGCTGAGTCAGGGTGGGATGGGGGTGGAGTGAGTATCTGGGCTTGGACCTGTGATGGAGACAGGATGAGTGGGGTGGCCAAGGTAGGGCAGTGAGATGGAAAAAGAGGGGGCTGGGCACTGTAGCTCAATGCCTGTAATCCCAACACTTTGGGAGGCCTAGGCGAGTGGATCATCTGAGGTCAGGAGTTTGAGACCAGCCTGGCCAACATGACAAAACCCTGTCTCTACTAAAAATACAAAAAACCAGCCGGGCGTGGTGGTGGGCACCTGTGTTCCCAGCTACTTGGTTGGCTGAGGCAGGAGAATCACTTGAACTCGGGAGGCAGAGGTTGCAGTGAGCTGAGCCATGATCACGCCACTGCATTCCGGCCTGGTCAAGTGTGAGACTCCATCTCAAAAAGAAAAAAAAAAGAAAAGGAACAGTGGGTAGGGAGAACACCTCAGGGGCAGGGGACCATGGAGGTAGCCACCAGTTGGGACACGGGCCTGCTGGAAGCCCAAGGATGAGAACAGGACCCAGGGAAGGCCTGGTGCCGCCACTGGTCAACCCACACCGGCCTCCCACACTCAGGGAAATGAGGAGTGGTTCCTGGTGGGCCGAGTGCTGGACCGTGTCTGCTTCCTGGCTATGCTCTCGCTCTTCGTCTGTGGCACTGCTGGCATCTTCCTCATGGCCCACTACAACCGGGTGCCCGCCCTGCCCTTCCCTGGAGATCCACGTCCCTACCTGCCGTCACCAGACTGAGCCAACCAACCACCGCGGGAATGTGGGAGTCACACATGTGGGTCACACTGAGTCTTGTCAGCCATGTTCTCCTACCGAGGTCATAAGGGTGCTCTTTGGGAAGTGCCCTTCAGGACTGTGTAAGCCAAACAGCCCTGAGAAAAGCTGGGGAAAGAGTCCCAGCTGGAGTCCTGGAGTGGCTGGGGGTGGGCTATGGTTAGTGTGCTGCTGCAGTCAGCACCCACGCAGCATTGGCTAGCTTGTCCTGGCACCAGCCACTCCTGTATTCAGCACACCCCCTCACTTAGGCAAAACATTATTAATTCCCATCAATCTGAAGCCCAAAGGACTCTGTTTTATATGATACCTTCAGGCTTGGGACTGGCTCCCTTTTTACAAGTTCTCCCTGAAAGAGAGCAGGCAAGAAAGGTGTGAGGAGTAGCAGCTGATGCTTTCTCAAAAGCAGGGCAGCAGCCCATGCCAGCTGGCATTCCCCTCCCCTGCCTGCTGGTACAATAAGCACCCAATTCTCAGTAGCCCCAGTGGCCTTTCCATTCATGTGCATTTTTCTGCCACTGACCCCAAGATGATTTTCTGAGTTTTGTGATCCTTTTTGTTTTTAGTTTTTGTTGTTGTTGTGTTTAGTTTTGAGGCAGACGCTCACTGTTGTCATGCAAGCTGGAGTGGCGTGGCACCATCACGGCTCACTGCAGCCTCAACCTCCAGAGCTCAAACGATCCTCTTGCCTCAGCCTCCCAAGTAGCTGGCACTACAGGCATGCACCACTACACCCAGCTACTTTTAAATTTTTAGTAGAGATGAGGTTTTGTATATTGCCTAGATTGGTCTTGAACTCCTGAGCTCAAGTCATCCTCCCACCTTGGCCTCCCAAAGTCTTGTGATTACAGGCATAAGCCATTGTACCTGGCCTCCTTTTTAATTACGAGCTCTGCACAGCAGTATGGACAAGCGAGAGTCATTATTCCCCACGTTATACAGGTAAATTGAGCCTAGAGTAAGAGACTCCACAAAACATTGGTGGTTAAAAAAGATTTGAAGTCCAAAATTCCTGACTCTGACCCAATCTGACACTCCAAGATTCTATGGCCTGAAAAACAGGCCCTTCTTCCCAAAGGATAGTTAGGACAAGGAAGAGCTAGGCAAGGAGGCATGTAGTTAACACAGAGCCACTGAGCTCTTCATTCCAGGAGACTGACTGGTCTCCCTTGACCCCACTAATCAGGTAATAGGGCAGTAAGCTGACGTCTTCCTGGGGGAGAGGCAAGGTCCTGCTCTGAGATTACAGCTGGCACTTGAGTTCAGCTGGTGACTCTTCCTGGGGGAGAGGCAAGGTCCTGCTCTGAGATTACAGCTGGCACTTGAGTTCGGCTGGTGACCAGGGGACACCCTTGGGCAAGTCACCTATGTTCCCTAAGCCTGTTCCCTTATCCGTGGTGGCTAATACCTGTAACCCAGGCACCTTGGGAGGCCAAGGTGGGTGAATTGCTTGAGCCCAGGAACCCAGGAAGCCAGCCTGGGAAATATGGGGAAACCCAGTATCTATCTACCAAAAAATACGAAACTTAGCCTGCAGTCCCAGCTACTCAGGAGTCTGAGGTGGGAGGATCACTTGAGCCCGGGAGGTCTAGGCTGCAGTGAGCTGTGATCATGTGACCACACTCCAGCCTGAGGACTCGGCAAGATTCTGTCTCAAAAAAAAGAGAAAGAAAGAAAAAAAAAATTACAATTTTTTTTTTAAATGTGAAAGTGCCATATAAAGGCTTGACAACAGGATACGCTGGCAGAAGGGAGCTTGGAAATATGCCCTCCCTCCAGCACAGGACTGCTGTCTTTGAGGTTCAATCACCAGCAAGTTCATTTTATTTACTCCAGTGTGTGTCTGTGGGTGTGCATGTGCAGTGTGTTTGAAGTAACAGCAGAGTCAGAGCCCTAGAGTCCTAGAGGGCTTAGGGAGGGGGGAGAACTGCAGTCAGGGAGGGAATCTGATGACAGTGGGACCATTTCAGGTTCCCATAAACCCCTAACTAGCTGTGTTATCCGGCACAAGTCTCTCAACCTCTCTGAAAGCCTCAGAGGGCACAGGATTAGCTCCTTGTACAGTAAGCACTCAAAGGTTAACATTAGCTGCCATTTCTACGGGTTACTGTCTCATGGAATCCATACAGCAACCTAAGGAGGTAGGTATAGGCATACCTCAAAGATATTGCAGGTTCAGTTCCAGACCAGCACAAGAAAGTAAGTCACATGAATGTTTTTGGTTTCCTGATGCATATAAAATTTATGCTTACATTATATTGTAGACTAGTAAGAGTGCAATTATGTCTAATAAAACAATATACATACCTACATTTAAAAATACTTTATTGCTAAAAAATGCTAATGATCAATTTGAGCCTTCAGTGAGTCGTACTCTTTTTGCTGGTGGAGGGTCTTGCCTTGACGTTGATGGCTGCTGACTGGTCAGGGTGGTGGCTGCTGAAGGTTGGGGTGGCTGTGGCAATTTCTTAAAATAAGACATCAGTGAAGTTTGCCGCATCAATTGACTCTTCCTTTCATGAAAGATTTCTCTGTAGCATGCGATGCTGTTTGATAGCATTTTGCCCACAGTAGAACTTCTTTCAAAATTGGAGTCAATCCTCTCAAACCCTGCTGCTGCTTTATCAACTAAGTTTATGTAATATTCTAAATCCTTTGTTGTCATTTCAACAATGTTCACAGCATCTTCAACAGGTGAAGATTCCACCTCAAGAAACCACTTTCTTTGCTCATCCATAAGAAGCAACACCTCATCTGTTGAAGTTTTATCATGAGATTGCAGCAATTCAGTTACATCTTCAGGCTCTACTTCTAATTCTAGTTCTCTTGCTATTTCTACCCCATCTGCAGTTACTTCCTCCACTGAAGTCTTGAACCCCTCATAGTCATCAATGATAGTAGGAATCAACTTCTTCCAAACTCCTGTTAATGTTGACATTTTGACCTCCTCCCATGAATCACGACTGTTTTTAATAGCATCTAAAATGTTGAATCCTTTCCAGAAGGTTTTCAATTTACTTTGCCCAGATCCATCAGAGAAATCACTATCCATGGCAGCCAGAGCCTTATGAAATGTTTTTCTCAAGTAATAAGACTTGAAGGTCAAAATTACTCCTTGATCCATGGGCTGCAGAATGGATGTTGTGTTAGCAGGCATGAAAACAACATTAATCTCCTTGTACATCTCCATCAGAGCTCTTGGATGACTAGGTGCATTGTCAATGAGCAGTAACATTTTGAAAAGAATCTTCTTTTCTGAGTAGTAGGTCTCAACAGTGGGTTTAAAATATTCAGTAAACCATGCTGTAAACAGATGGGCTGTCATCCGGGCTTTGCTGTTCCATTTATACAGCACAGGCAGAGTAGATTTAGTATAATTCTTAAGGGCTCTAGGATTTTCAGAATGGTAAATAAGCATTGGCTTCAACTTAAAGTCACCAGCTGCATTAGCCCCTAACAAGAGAGTCAGTCTGTCTTTTGAGGCTTTGAAGCCAGGCACTAACTTCTCCTCTCTAGCTATTAAAGTCCTAGATGGCATCTTCTTCCAATAGAAGGCTGTTTCATCCACATTGAAAATCTGTTGTTTAGTGTAGCCACCTTCGTCAATGATCTTAACTAAAGCTTCTGGATAACTTGCTGCAGCTTCTACATCAGCACTAGCTGCTTCACCCTGTGCTTTTATGTTATGGAAACGGCTTCTTTCCTTAAACCTCATGAACCAACCTCTGCTAGCTTCAAACTTTTCTTCTGCGGCTTCCTCACCTCTCTCAGCTTTCATAGAGTTGAAGAGAGTTAGGGCCTTGTTCTGGATTAGGCTTTGGCTTAAAGGAATGTTGCGGCTAGTCTGATCTTCTAACCAGACCACTAAAACTTTCTCCATATCGGCAATAAGGCTGTTTCGCTTTCTTATCATTCGTGTGTTCACTGGAGTAGAACTTTCAATTTCCTTCAAGAACTTTTCCTTTACATTTACAACTTGGCTGTTTGCCGCAGAAGGCCTAGCCTTCGGCCTATCTCAGCTTTTGACATACCCTCCTCACTGAGTTTAATCATTTCTAGTTTTTGATTTAAAGTGAGAGACGTACGACTCTTCCTTTCACTTGAGCACTTAGAGGCCATTGCTGAGTTATTAATTCGCCTAATCTCAATATTGTTGTGTCTCAGGGAATAGGGAGGCCCAAGAGGGAGATGGGGAACAGTCTGTGGCTGAAGCAGTCAGAACACACACAACATTAAGTTCGCTGTCTTATAAAACAGGCAGTATGTAGGCACCCCAATACATGACAATAGCAACATCAAAGATCACTGATCACAGATCACCATAACAGACATAGAAATCATGAAAAAGTTTGAAATATTTTGAAAATAACCAAAATGTAACACAGAGACACAAAGTGAGCACATGCTGTTGGAAAAATGGTGCTGATACAATTGCTGGGCTCAGGGCTGCCACAAACCCTCAATTTGTTTTTAGAAAGCCCTATCTGCGATACGCAATAAAATGAGGGATGCCACAGTAGAGTGGCGCCGCCGCCAAACGAAAGCCTCAGGGAGGTTAAGAGAGATGCCCGAGGGTGCGTCGCCCACTGGAGGAGGAGGAGCGTTTTTACCAAGCAGCGAGTCCAGAGCCCGCGCCGTCAACGACCACGGTGATGCTTTTTTTCCGAGCCGCTGCGACAGGGTGCCAGGACACGCTCCCTTAGGAGAACTAGCGGCTCACAAAAACCTGGAGAAGGAAAAAGCTGAGGCCAGCAACCAGCTCCGCCGCTGAGGCCAGCCCTCTGCGCAGCCGCCCCGGGCTGGCGTCCCGGGATAGCTGCCCCCAGCCGGGCCTGCGCGCCGACGTTCCGCTGGGCCGCGCGCAAAACCGGAAGTACCCGGGCCTAAGGCTGAGAGACCCGGTGGAGCGGAAGTCACTCCTTGAGGCAGTGGCGACAGCGGCGGCGAGAGGATGAACAACAAGTTCGACGCGTGAGTGGCTCATGGCCGCCCCCGGGGCCCCTTCCCCCAACCGTTCTCCCGCGCCCGCCCCCACTGGGGCTGGGGCGGTGCAAAGCCTGAGGCACCGGCTTCCCTCCCGGGATCCGGCAGCGGCCGGACCTGGCCTGGGCTGGCGGGGAGGAGGGGGCTGGGGAGCGATGGATACAGGGGTTCCGGGGACCCCAGGGCCGTCCGGACCGAGGGCGAAGAGCTGGGCCCGGGGAAGGGGTGGCTCTGCCGCCCTGTATGGGGAGATTTTCGGACGCCCCGCCCCGATGATGCGGGTTGCCGGCGACGTGGAGGGGTGGGGACCTCGGCGGTTTGGGTGTTTCCGCAGTCTGGCCGCGCTGCCTTTGAATCCAGCTTTCCCCACACACTCCCTCTCTTTTCTGAGCCTCAGTTTTCTCATCTGCAGAGTGGGGACGATAACAGCCTGTGTCGTAGAGTTTGGAGGATGCAATGAGGTAACGTGGCTGCTGCGCTGGGCGCAGTGGAAGGCTCGCGTAGGAATTATTTTGCTGAGACTCTTTCTACTTTCTTTCTCCTCCCCCTCCCGTTCTCGTCTTTCTACACACTCGCCGAGAGCTAGGTATACTTGTTGCCCTGTCTGGTTCCTAGTTTCAGCATTAGACAGTTTGGAGGTACAGAGAGAAAATGCAAAAGTATTTTTACTTATCCTCCTCCAAGGATTGCATCTTGAGGTAGAATATGCTCCTACTCTCTTTTAGTAAATCTGTCTCTTCATCTGAAATCCTGGATTTCTAATCCCAGACTTACCGCTTACCAGCTGTTTGCAGAAAAGTTACCCAGTCTCTGAGCCATTGTTGCTTAAACCACGTTAGTGGATAGTACCCTGCTGCCATACCGGGGTGTGATAAGGATCAAATCACACTCAGCAATGCTTAAAGATACTTGTGAACATTGCTAACTATTGTGATATAACCGTAAAGTGGAATTACTTTTAGTTTAGGTTGTGACCTGGTGCTATTGATGGGAAATTGGGTTTTCTTCCAATACAGCGAGTACTGTGCAAATTCAGGGAGTGCTGAATTTCCAACACTCCAGGCAGATGGCTCCTCAGGAATGTTTCCTGGTTGCTGAGAGGTCTCTGCTACTTGAGAAAGTCTTTACTCTATCCTGCTATTTAACTGAGCCCATCCTATACGAACCTCTCCCCCAACTCCTGCCCCATTTCATCTCTGTTGTAAACCCTGCAACACCCAGCTTCAGATCCAAATCCTGCCTGAGTGGAGCTTTCTGGGACCCTTATCCCCCTTCCTCCACTGATTTGAACAAATCAAATTTCATCCTAAGAAGACGTCTTATGAGTCATCTAGCTTAAGCCTACCCAAATCGTTTGGGAGTCTGCAGTAAGAATGGTAATAATGGACTTCCGCGGGGATCTTGCTAGGTATTTTTCATATAAATATATTTTTAGAGACAGGGTCTTACTCTGTCACCCTGGCTGGAGTACAATGGTGTGATCATAGCTCACTGCCCACTTGACCTCCCAGGCATTAGCAATCCTCCCATCTCAGCCGGCAGAGTAGCCAGGACTACAAGCGTGTGCTACCCTGCCTGGCTAATTTTTTGGTATTTTTCGTAGAAACAGAGTTTCACTGTGTTGCCCAGGCTGATCTCAAACTCCTGGGCTCAAGAGATCCACCCGCCTTGGCCTCCCAAAGTGCTAGGATTACAGGAGTGAGCCACCGCCCCCAGCCTCATGTTATTTCTACTCTAACAATTCTGAGTTAAAGGAGATAACAATTGTTATCTCCTTTATGGATAAGGAAAATGAGACTGAGGTTAGGTCACAGGAAGGGCTGTCCCAGGTTTGTGGTGTAACCTTGGTTCAAGCACCTTGAGACAAAAATTAAACTTGGCCTTTTTTTTTTTTTCTTATGTCTTTAATGAAAACTCTGAGTCATTTTGATTACTTTGAATTATTAACTATTATATTGAGCCAGAATCTTTTAACATCTGCCCTCTAGCATTGCAGGAAAGAAAAGGAAAAACAAGCTTTCTTTCATTTGAAATTAGCAATTGAAAACAGCCCTCCTGGCCCTAGTTTTATTTTTTTATGTTGTTTTTCATTCAGAAATTCTGCGATGTTTAGGCCATTGCTGTATGTTTGGAGTCTTTACCACATTACTTTCTTTACTAATCTTCACTCTTCACCACATTGCTCCTAAGGACATGTTCCAGTTTGCCAGAAGCTTAGAAGTCCAGTGGCTGGAGCTTAGTACAGTAGTATATAATCTAGTGGGCTCAGAGTAAAGAGTAGCTCTACGCTCCATTACTGTATGGACTGAACTTCTGTGAATGAAACCTTTGATTATAATTTCTTTCGTGGAGAGGGGGTAGACCTGTCAAGTCCTTAGATCTCATTGCCATTGATCCTATTGATATGTAAAACCCTAAGATGCTTTCACGAAAACTGCAGTCCTGACTTTGTTAAACATGGTTTTCAGATCTAGACAAATAAACTGATTTTGTCCCTATTCTATGTCATTTGCTTTTTACTCTATATCATTAACTTTGGGCCCCTTCCTAACTATTGTCTAAACCACTTATTTGGCACTCATTGCTTTGATTCTAGAGACCATTCATTAAATAGAGATTTGTTTTATGCTACTGTCTGATGGTGGGGGTATAAAGATGAATTGAACCAAGGTGCTACCCAAAAGGAATTGGTCTAGTTCAGAGGGTGAGGAAATAGCTGGGCAGAAGCTTAGCAAGCTAACTTAAGTGCCTCTCAGTCTGGATAGCCTCAGAGATGCTAACTGAGTGCCTGAGTTCACGGAGCACTGATTTTTTCAGTCTGAGTTGTATCTTGACTGAAATCCAGCTTGAAGCTGGGAAGAGTAGCTTATGGAAAATTGGATATAAAAGATTTGCCTTAAACGTACGCTCAGACGACAAAGTGGTTGGTTAGCTCCATCCTCAAGAAATAAAAGCACTAGATGTAGGTCCATTAAGGTTTCCGTTTACTGTCTTAGAAAGGAGTCCGAAGTGGTCCAGGGATCACAGGAACATTGTTCTTCTCTGACAATTATTTTTGTTATTTTTTTCCCTGTTTCCTGGTGGTGATCAGCAACAAAACCACTAAAAAGAAAGGAAGGTATATGCTTTTCCTGGAGCTAGCAAAAACAAAATGCTGGGATGACTGTACCCCATTTCAACCAAGATCTAATGGCAAGGGACCCCAGAGGCTATAGTGGGACTTGGAAGCTAAGAAGAGAGGAAAATGGTTTGCGTCCCAGGGGTGTGCCCCTAAGAAGAGAGTTAAGAGCTGCTGTCCTGGGCCTAAGCAGAAGAATCCTTGAGATGTCAGGAGACAGAACTGGCCATGATAGTATAGCTGGAACAAGTGCAAACATTTGTATGGGGAAGCTCAGAAGAGGAGAGCCCAACTCACCCTAGGTTGGGAGAGGTTAGGAAATGTTTGCAAGAGAAAGTGGCCCTCGATCTGAGTCCTGTAGGACAAGATAACTAGGCAAAGAGGGACTTCTTGAGGAGAGACCACATGATGAGCGTAACAGAAGGGTAAAATTGGGGCACCACAATTAGGGTGATACAACTGGAGTGAAAGGAGTTTGCTGGGACCAAGAAGGAGATGATTTTTGGACATGTGAGCAAAGCAGGGGCCTTTGCACCATGCTGAGGTGTGGGTGTATCTGTGTACCTTTTCTCCTCAGCTAGGTCCTTGGGGGCAAGCACTCATACACACCATAGATGCTTGGTAGATGTTGGTAATTTAAAAAATTTTTAATATGTCGATCTTGTGTGCTAGACAGGCTCCTTTTGAAAAGGAAACCAAATGGATTCAAGTTTAATAAAGGGGAAGGGAGTATTATAAGCACAAATGATGGTCTCCTGGATGTCCACGGAGGCGGAATAAAAGCCAGAGAGATGGTAGCATTATCAGCAAAATGAAACTTCCCCTCTCCATTTTCTTTGCTCATTTGCTTCTTTCTCTTTCCTCCTACTGGCTTTCTCTGCTTTTGCTCATTGTCTTAATTCTCTCAGGGCTTTTCTTGTATGGGGCCCAAATGGCAGCCTCAGCTCTTGAGTCTATGATCTTTCATCTCCTGGATGAAATGCTGAGAGGAGGAATCTGCTCATATTTTTGAGCAAGGCCCTGGGGCATAGGTTATTGCCCAGGCTGGACTGCCATTTGTTCAGGTGCCCTTCCTAGTTGTGTCTTGACCACGGTGGGGATGGGAAGGTTCATGGCACAGAACATAACCTCCTGAGCCTGTTCTACAGCTAGGGCTGTGAAATGGGCAGAGCAGGCATGCTATGGGCATGAAATGGGCAGAGCTAGTCAGCCCCAACATGTGACTAGCTCATTCATTCTGATATTTACTGGGTGCTTTTAATGTAGTAGGCACTGGGGATACATGGGCGAAAAAACCAGACCACAAATACAAAATACTCTGCAACATGTTTCTATATCTGCATAGGATAGTATCTGAATTATAATTGGAGCATTTCTAGTACCATTCTTGAGAACTGCCCAATTTCATTTGACCACACATACAGTCATGGGGCGAGAAAGATGATTTCAGAGAAGATCTGTGATGAGTTAATGGTCCAGCCCTAGAATAAATGGCTTTCTTATTATCTTTCCATTTATCTTTTTGTCTGGATCCAATGATTTTTTTAGGTGTACTTGAAAGGCTTGGGGTAGTTTCGCTGCTCATGAAAGGGTAATCCCTAAAGTACGTTTGACTGCTTATGAAGTAAGAACATATTCACTCTTTTTTCAGTCATTTATTTTTCCTTTTGATTTAGCATTTATTTAGCATCTTCTAATGCTGCATGTTAAGGCAGCATCTTGCCCTGGGTGCTGGAGATCCCGAGATTGAATGAGACACTGCTCTAAAGGAACTCTGTCTAGCAGGAAAAACAGACATAGGAATGGCGTGGTAGACTGAAGTGGTGGTGTTTGCAAATGGCACCAATATGGGAATATAGATTGCTAGAGATGGCAGGAAGGAGGATCCTGGCTGGCGAGAGTCAGATTCTAGAGGATCTTACATTTTGTTCTACTTTATCTTAGAGGGTAGGCATCAAAAGGTAAGAAACAGTTGAAAGTTTAAAGCATGGAAGTTAAATGTCAGATTTGCACTTAAAAAGATAATGCTGGCCAGGCACAGTGGTGCGTGCCTGTAGTCCCAGCTACTTGGGAGGCTGAGGTGGGAGGATCGCTTGAGCCTAGGAGTTCTGGCCTTCAGTGCGCTATGCCAACTGGGTGTCCGCACTAAGTTCGGCATCAATATGGTGACCTACCGGGAGCAGGGGACCACCAGGTTGCCTAAGGAGGGGTGAACCGGCCCAGGTCGGAAACGGAGCAGGTCAAAACTCCTGTGCTGATCAGTAGTGGAATCGTGCCTGTGAATAGCCACTGCACTCCAGCCTGGGCAACATAGCGAGACCCCGTCTCTTAAAAAAAAATGTATATTAAAAAAAAAAGATAATGCTGGTGAAAGGTTGGACAGAGACTGAGAGATTTGTGTCTGGAAGACCACTGAGGAATTTATTATATGATTGAGGTATCAGGAGAAGAGGGCCTAAACTAAAGTAGAGAAGTGTAGAAGAAGTGGTAAGAAGTGGCAAAGTGGATAGTACGTTTTTAACCTTCATTTGAAATGCCAAAGCAGTTATCCTCTAGAGACTCTTCTCATTTTTTACTCCATTTTTGGCAGGGAAAACAATCCCTTAAACTGTATACCTCCAACAGTCAGTAACTGGTTCTTTGTGTGACGTTTTAGAAAACTGAAAGGCAGCGCTTTCTGGAGTTCACAGGTTAGCTGATGGGCATTTCATTTTTGTTTAATCCTTCTAACTTGCCTGTCTGTATTCTTTTGCCCTTCTCACATCTCAGAGCCTGAATTTGAGTGACTTTGGTTGTTTACATAGTAGTTCATATGACCTGGTGGCTTTGTTTGGTAAGTAAGAATTGACTTAGTCACAGAATTGTATTGTTTTGCCTTTTTATTCAGTTTGAAAGATGATGACAGTGGGGACCATGATCAGAATGAAGAAAACAGCACACCGAAAGATGGTGAGAAGGAAAAAACAGAACGAGATAAGAATCAGAGCAGTAGCAAGAGAAAGGTGAGTTTTGCACTGCACAGATATAGTTGCCTTTGAACTTGAGATTTGATTATCTTATGGAATCTGTTTATCTGGAAGATACCAGATTAACTTGATAGCATCCCGTGTTGGAATATCTGACTTTGTTCTCAGAAAAACCCTGTGTAATCATGAATGTTCATTTTGGGACCTAGAGCTTTTCTCTCACCACGGGATCTTGAGATGGTGCCTTGCTTGCAGCATTCTCCTAGCCTGAGATAGAGGAAATTAGCCCTGGAGCTTCACAAGGCTGTTAGCTGCTTCATAAGCCACTGCTGAGGGTTTCAAATCCTACACACCCCTTGAAATTTTAGTCAGCATTAGTCTAAGGTGAAAGTGATTTGGAAAAGGGAAAACTTGGTGAATGAGAGAGAGAGATCAATTTTTTCCTTGAAATATCAAAGCAATCACTAATTCATTTATTCTACAATATTGAGTAACCCTCCCAAGGGCAAGCCATTTTATGCTCGATGCTAAGAGGACACAAAGGTGAATGAGCTTTAAATGGAAGGGGCTTACATTTAATAGTACCAATAATAACAATACTGACATCTGTTGTGCACTTACTGCGCCAGGCACTATGCTCAGCATCATGTATCCATTAATTCATTTGATCTTCTCAGCAGCATTGTGAGATGCTTGTTATTATTTTCCTCGTTTTGCAGGTATGAAGATTAGACACAAACAGGTTAAGTAACTTGCCAGTGATGAATCTTACAGAGGAGGCAGTGCTTGAACTGAGCATATGCTGAGATAAGATACGAACATGAATAACTATTATTATATGAGGGAGAAAATTACAGAGACCGTAAGAACGCAAGTAAAGTGTTACAGGAATTTAGAATCAGTTAACCGCTGAGGAAATGTACTGTGTAAGCAGAATCGTGGGCACATTGCAGGTAGTTGAGGTTGTATATCCTCTTTTAACTGTGGGGGTGGTACGGATTGACACTGTAAATTGTTCTGTCAATCTCAGACCATGTGACAAATGCCCAGGACTAACATACCTTCTTTACTTCCCAGGCTGTTGTCCCTGGACCGGCAGAGCATCCCCTGCAGTACAACTACACTTTCTGGTACTCCAGGAGAACCCCCGGCCGTCCCACCAGCTCACAGAGCTATGAACAGAATATCAAACAGATTGGCACCTTTGCTTCTGTGAGTTCTTGGTGGTTTAATGGAGTGTGCCTTGATCGTTCATTCATGCCTGTATTGATATGATGTTTATTTACCTTCCTAGTAACCTCTTTAAGATTCTGGTTTCCTTAATTTATTGACCTGAGTCTCCAAGGTCAGATTTGTTCATTCTTAGGTTTCTCACTAGATATCCATGGTTAACATGTAGTTATCAACAAATATGAGAATTGTGGAGTTGATCAGAAGGGCATAATACAAAAGTACAGGTTTGGGTTTTTTTATTTCTATTTATTTATTTTTTAACTGAGACAGAATCTCTCTCTGTCACCCAGGCTGGAATACACTGGCGTGATTTCAGCTCACTGCAATTTTCACTTCCCAGGGTCAAGCAGTTCTCCTGTCTCAGCCTCCCGAGTAGCTGAGATTACAGGCGTCCACGCCCAGTTAATTTTGATATTTTTAGTAGAAATGGGGTTTTGCCATGTTGGCCAGGCTGGTCTCAAACTCCTGACTTTAGGTGATCCACCCACCTTGGCTTCCTAAAGTGCTCAAATACAGGAGTGAGCCATAGCACCTGGCACTGTTTTTTTTTGTTTGTTTGTTTTTCAGGGTTTTTTTAAAAAGTAGGTATTTAGGGAGTCCTTACTAAGTTAAAAGTGTCATGAATACAAAAGTTTATAGTACGTGGTGTCTATCCTCATGAAGTTAGACAGTAAAATGAAAAATTTTGAAAGTTTTGTAGTTAAGAACCTCCCATTAGGGTTTTGGCTGTGTTAATGATAATGCATAAAATATCTTTTTCCTGTGTTTAGAAAGAAAATGAAATCTAATAATTGCTTTTGTGGATAATGTCAGTACAGAGAGCCCAGACCATCTCATCTCTCTCCCAGGTGACTTGGTTTGTGTACCCCAAGAATCCGTCTGCAACTAACACCACTCCAGTTGAACAAATGTTATTATGTACCCTCTGTGTGCTGTACATTCGATGTCTAGGCAGAATCAAATGTGGGGTTTGTCATTTTCTTGACATTAGTGAAGTATTAGTCCTATTTGAAATGCAGAAACTAGAAAAGAATACTTCAATAGGAAATACTACAACAAACTGCTAAGGAGGAAGGGCATATAATACATATTTTATTTATGTAATTTCCTTCAATCATTATGATAGCTCTATGAGGTCAGTGGTATTCATCTATATTTTACAAATGAGGAAAGTCAAACTTGGGTTATGTATCTGATCTAAAGTCTCAAGTTGGTGGGGATGATGGCTCGTGCCTGTAATCCCACCATTTTGGGAGGCTCAGGTGGGAGGATTGTTTGAGCCAGGAGTTTGAGATCAGCCTCGTCAACATGGTGAGATTCTGCCTCTACAAAAAATTTTTAAATTAGCTGGCTTGGAGAGAAGGGGAACATTAGGAAAAAAAAAGGCCGGCCATGTTGGCACGCACCCATGGTCCCAACTACTCAGGAGGCTGAGGCAGGAGGATCACTTGAGCCCAGGAAGTTAAGACTGCAGTGAGCCATGTTCGTGCCACTGCACTCCAGCCTGGGCAACAGAGATGACCCTGCCTAAAAAAATTTTTTTAATTTTCATAATTCACTGGATTAAGTGGGGGAGCCAGTATAATTGAAACTCAAGTACAGAAGCTTCCGGATAGCTGAATGCATGGAGGTGCCTGGAGGGTGTCATGCCTGGAGAGGGCATTGAAGTTCCCTGTACCTTTCTCCATACCTTCCCCCATACCCTGCCCTTCACATCTCTTCGTCTGTATCCTTTGTTTATAATAAACCACTAATGTAAGGTACCAAGAAAGAATAGTCTTTTTCAACAAACAGTGCTGAGACAACTGGATTTCCAGGTGCAGAAGAATGACTGCATTTCTTCCTGACACCCTACACAAAAATTAACTAAAAATGGATCATAGACCTAAATGTAAGAGCTAAAATTACAAAATTCTTAGAAGAAAATATGAGTAAATCTTAATGATCATAGGTTAGGCAAAGCCTTCTAAAATAACACACTAAATGCACAAGAACAAAAGATTAAATACTAGGCTAGGCATGGTAGCTTACGCCTGTAATCCTAGTACTTTGAAAGGCTGAGGCAGGAGGATCACTTGAGCTCAGGAGTTCGAGACCAGCCTGGGCAACATAGTAAGACCCCATCTCTATAGGATTTCATCAAAATTCAAAACTTTTCTGCTTCAAAGGACACTATCAAGAAAGTGAAAAGATAACCTACAAAATGGGAGAAAATATTTGCAGATCATATCTAATAAGGAACTTGTATCTAGAATACTCTTACAACTCAATAATACTCTGCTCAATATGAAATCAACATCATTACTGTGCTGAGCAGATAAAATTTCAGCCCAAAGCAAAGATATTGTTTAGTTCACCAGTGCTATCTTAGTATCAATAAACGGCTTTGTTGAAATAATATAAGTAGCTTGTGCACTGGTTCATATTTGGTTCAAGAAATACTTGTTGAATGAATTCAAGCCCTAGTAGGCTTCTAAAAGGAATAAAGGCACAGATCCTGTCCTTGGGGAAATAAGATGTGCCCAGGAATTTCTAACACAGGGTAGACAATAAGTTGTGCTACGGGAAAGCATGTAGAGTGCTCTTGGAGTTTGGAGGAAAGAAGGATTTGATTCCAGTTTGGGGAATACTGCCTTGGAAGATAAGGGTTTACTACTGATTTTAAAGAATTTAGTCAGGCCTGGTGGCTCATGCCTGTAATGCCAGCACTTTGTGAGGCCAAGGTGGGAGGATTGCTTGAAGCTAGGAGTTCAAAACCAGCCTGGGCAACATAGTGAGATCTTGTCTCAAAAAAAAAAAGTGGGTTGCAATTTTATTTCCCTTTTGTGGAAAAGCATATATGAATTTACCCAGCTTGTACAAGGAGGGTTTTTCTTTTCTTTCCTTTTGGCATATATGTAAAGGAGTGGTTTATCATCAGGACTGTCTTGGGTTAAGGCTTCATCGGTGCTCACTGGATGTGTGACAGTATTTAAAATCTGTCATTTTGACTCTGTAGTTCTGGATCTGAAAAATAGAAATACAGTCTGTCATGTAATTCAGACCTCATTAGGAAATGGCTCACAATATTAAATTCATCACAAAGAAATAATTGCATGATGAATCCTTTTATTGAATTCAAAGCAGTGTTTCCCAGTGATTCTTAGCCTAATCATTAACAACATTTAAAAGTTCTTGAGGTCAGCGTGACTAGGAAGACATCATCTTGAAATGGAAGGAGCACTGAAGTTGGTCATCAGAGCTAACCTGTTCTGGTGCTTGACTCTCTCGGCTACAGCAACTCTTGTAACTGTTTTCTCAACTATAAAATAAGTAAAGTTGTTGAGATGATTTCTGAGGTCCTTTCTGCACCTCATATTCTGCGTCTGAATGCTTATTTTTTGGTTTCAGTTAGAACTATCCAAATAAATCTTTTAAAGTTTAATAATACTTCTCAGGCCAGGCATAGTCCCAGAACTTTGGGAGGCCAAAGAGGGAGGATCACTTGAATCCAGGACTTCAAGACCAGCTGAGCAGCAAGGTTAAACTTCATCTCTACCAAAAAAAAAGTAAAAAATTAGCTGGGCGTGGTGGTACCCACTTGTGGTCTCAGATACTCGGATGGCTGAGGCAGGAGGATTGCTTGAGCCTGGGAGGTTGTAGTATAGTTGTAAGATGGGAGGAGACTAAACTGTTGAATTGATTATTGACTGGGGAATTGGAGATGGTTGGTATACTTTCTCCTCACCAAGCCCCTTTCAGTTCCTTATTCACAGTGAGCCACTAGTGGATGTACTTGGTTCTAGTGGATATATGTGGTTTTTCTAAAACTATGTTAGGGTGGATAATGGTTTAGATTGTTGCCGATTGTATTCATATGACCAGTTACTATCCCAAATCACTACATGCAGTTAAGCTTAGCAGTTGCTGAGATATGAAGCACTGCCTTGAAGTCCTATACATTCTGACTTCCATTTAACATGTAAGATGTATCACATGTTCTTGTGCCAGAGAGGAACTAACGGGACAGCCATTTCACACAGTGTAAGGTCGATTTCTCCTTGGGTGCTCCCCAGATCTAGAAGTATGACCTGAATCTTTGGTCTACTCAATACCCATTGTCAGCTCCACAATTATGGTATCTTGGTATATGTTGATATAAAGCCTCCTCAGCAGGATGGCAGATACTAGCTATTTCTCATCAGACTGCACCATGTTTTCTCTTTCCTCCTAAAGTGTGCCTCTTCACTGGCCAGTACTTAGTAGGTATCCTCTGTGAATAAGGAAGTTATCTCTCCTATCAAAACACTAATGAGCCTGTAGTCCCAGCTACTCGGGAGGCTGAGATAGGAGTATCACTTGAGACCAGGAGCTGGAGGCTGTAATGAGCTATGATCATACTGCTGCATAGACCCTGTATCTTTAAAAAAAAAAAAAAGTGGGGGAGTGACACTAATAAGAAAAATGGGACTACTGTGATGAATACAAATCAGCATATACTTGATAGGAAAATACAAATCTAGCTTTCTCACAGGATAGTGAAGGAGAGGCAAGAAGAAACCTTTTTCTAGCTAAGAAGAAGGCCTTAAACCCTAGCTATAAGAAGCTAAGTCCTGTGTGATTTTGGATTGGCCTGGACTTAGCAACAGCATGAGTGGAGTGGTATGTGTGGTACCCGTGCTTGAGTCTATCACTTATGCTTAGTAACTAAACAGGTCTAAGAGGTATTTCACTCAGCAAATGCTGTGTTGCCAGTTAAACAATCTTTGATCAGTAAGTGATTTGGTTCTAAAAAAAAAATGCATTCATGCTGAGGTTGTGTGGCACTTAATATACCTCAAGGCTAAGAGTTTCCATTATGCAAAAAACTCGTCCTCTTACTGCATGTGATGACTGCCCTGCAGCTTCAGTGGGAGAGTGCATATTGACATGGTTTCACCAGCTAAAGGTCCTGGCTGAGGCTAGCATTTGTCACCAAAGATTTTATTCTTATATTGCCAATGTCACATGTTTTCTTTTGTCAAACTGGATGATATGCTTTTCCTCTAATATGTCTTCCCTCACAATGCCACAAATGAGAATGAGTTCTTTGAAAAGGACAGCCTGTAGTACAGTGTCTTCCATGCTTATGTTCTTAACTTAATCTCAATCTCTGGATGCATTCAAAGAAAAAGAAAAGACACAAACACCTTTTTTACTCTAGGGTCTTCTCTCTGTAGGTGGAGCAGTTCTGGAGGTTTTATAGCCACATGGTACGTCCCGGAGACCTGACAGGCCACAGTGACTTCCATCTCTTCAAAGAAGGAATTAAACCCATGTGGGAGGTAAGGACTCACGGCCTCTGACTGCTTTTTTGAGCAAGTTTGGGTTTTTTTGTTTTGTCTCTCAGCCCTCCCAAGTTGTTAAAAGTATTTTAAAGTCTTCTCTCAAAACTGCATCACTATCTGGTATATCCTTGGAACTTGAGCCTCTAGAGAAATACACTGATGCTATTTTTTGTCTGTGTGGGTTGGTGCTGGGTGTTTTTTAAAGATGCTTTTATGACTAAAATGATATGAGAACATTAAAGGATTTTTTTTTCGGTTACCCTTATCCCTATAGAACTTGTTTGTATATGTGTGCAATTTTTTTTTGTCTGTTCGTTTGAGACAGCGTTTCACTCTTATTGCCCAGGCTGGGGTGCAATAGCACAATCTCGTCTCCCTGCAACCTCCACCTCCCCGGTTCAAGCGATTCTCCTGCCTCAGCCTCCCAAGTAGCTAGGACTACAGGCGCGTGCCACCACGCCTAGCTAGTTTTTTGTATTTTTCGTAGAGATGAGGTTTCACCGTGTTAGCCAGGATGATCTCGATCTCCTGACCTGGGGATCCACCCGCCTCAGCCTCCCAAAGTGTTGGGATTACAGGCGTGAGCCACCGTGCCTGGCAGTGTGTGCAATATTTTTATGTAGTACACATATGATTAAAGTGGGTAAGAAAATAAGCTTAAAGGCAGTAACTGGAGACCTAGAACTGTTTGCAGAGCCAGTATTCAGCTGCGCCCTGGTGTAATATGCATCTTTTATTCTAATGTCATGGCATTTTTCTAGAAGACAAATGTGATCACGTCCACACCGCCCATCTTGCACAGCTCCTCATTGCTCACATGATCTTGCACCTAATTTACCTTTTTTTTTTTTTTTTTTTTTTTTTTTTGAGATGGAATCTCACTCTGTCACCCAGGCTGGAATGCAGTGGTGTGATCTTGGCTCACTGCAACCTCCGCCTCCCGGGTTCAAGTGATTCTCCTGCCTCAGCCTCCCAAGCAGCTGGGACTACAGGCTCATTCCACCACACCCAGCTAATTTTTATATTTTTAGTAGAGACTGGGTTTCACCATGTTGGCCAGGATGGTCTCCATCTCTTGACCTCATGATCTGCCTGCTTCAGCCTCTCGAAGTGCTGGGATTACAGGGGTGAGCCACCATGCCTGGCCTCTAATTTACCTTTCAAGCCTCATTTCCCACCATCTCTAAATCTTCCCTTCCCTGCAGGTGAACCCTTCTGTTTCCATCCCACAACTCACAATCAGTTCGTGCACAAACGTGTTCCTCCCAGTGCCTGCAGTGCCCTTCACCTGCTTTTCCTGACTCCTGTTGCCCTTAAGGCCCACTTCTTGGTGGGGTGAGGTGGCCCACACCTGTAATCCCAACACTTTGGGAGGTCGGGGTGGGGGTATCACCTGAGGTCAGGAGTTCAGGACCAGCCTGGCCAACATGGTGAAACCCTGTCTCTACTAAAAATACACAAATTAGCCAATGTGTTTGTGCACGCCTATAATCCCAGCTACTTGGGAGACTGAGACAGGGGAATCCCTTGAACCCAGAAAGTGGAGGTTGCATTGAGCTGAGACAGAGCCACTGCACTCCAGCCTGGGTGACAGAGCAAGACTGCCTCTCAAAAAAAGAAAATAAAAAGACCCACTTCTTGACTTTTCCAACTGTCTTGTAATTCCTTAACTTAGTGTGCCTGTCTGTTACAGCAGCACTTGTAATTACGGTAGCATTGCTGTAATTAAGATTCTTGGATGTCTCTTCTGCTAGACTGGATCTGAGTAGAGATTGGGGCTTCATGTCTGTGTACTTGGTATGTAGTGGCACTCAGTACTTTTAGCAAGTGAAGGGATGATCTGTGCTTGAAGTGTGACATCATTTCATTTTGATTCCTAAAGTCTTTCCAGTAAAGGGGATTATTTTTAAAAGCTCTGTTTAGTCATTTTAATAAATGGCTTATGCCGAGGATCTCAGCCTTGTTTTTCTGTTTTTCCTCATTTCTTTTCTCACTAGTCCTACCATCAGTTTTTCTATAGAGTTGAATAATTGGACTTCTTAGTGTTTAAGAGATTCTTGGCTTTTTACTGCCTTCATACAAAAAAAAAAAATGCTGTGAAACTGTATTTTAACTTGAGTGCTTTCTGTCTTTTTACAGGATGATGCAAATAAAAATGGTGGCAAGTGGATTATTCGGCTGCGGAAGGGCTTGGCCTCCCGTTGCTGGGAGAATCTCATTTTGGCCATGTTGGGGGAACAGTTCATGGTTGGGGAGGAGATCTGTGGGGCTGTGGTGTCTGTCCGCTTTCAGGTAAGGCACCCATGGGCCAGGCTGGTTTCTTGTGTCGCCTTTGTTCTCCTCGCTGCCTCTGGTTTTCTTTGATGATTCCTTCTGTTCCTCTGATAGGAGGACATTATTTCAATATGGAATAAGACTGCCAGCGACCAAGCAACCACAGCCCGAATCCGGGACACGCTTCGGCGAGTGCTTAACCTACCTCCCAACACCATTATGGAGTACAAAACTCACACCGACAGCATCAAGTACGTGTTGGGGGCTGTGGGAGGATGTGTCCCTAAGCTTAGCAGAAGTAGAGCTATAGTTGAGCCCAGAGGAATATGGCCGGACAGGAGACTTACTTGTGGAGAAGGGACAGACCAGGCCTTCCCTTTAGGGCTTCTGGCTACTTGCTGCAGTTCTTTGTCAGCGAGGCTCCCTGCCACCTTTACTACGAGGTGCTTTGTAGCAGAGAGAGCCCTGCAGAAACCCAGTTACACTGCCTGGGCTTGCTTAATTTCTACAGGCTGTTTTGTCTTTCATACGCTAACCACTGTCTTAAAATGAAAGACAAGTGCTTTTCTTTTTCTTGCTGTTTTTTAAGATAATTTCACTCTGCCCACCCTTACCCACTTCTGCATGTCTTTTTAACCTGTTAGCTTCAGTCTGTTTTCTTTGTCCTGGGATATTGACTGCCTATCAGGAATGACTCCATTTCCTTGTGAATAGAGCTGACTTACAGAAGAAGGGCGATTGTGTGTGAGAGAGCAGAACCAAAGGAAGCATGAAGGCCACGGGGAAAATAAGCTTTGCAGTCTCCCTAGGACTCAGGGAAGTAGAACTCTCTGTCCGCAGTCAGAATCACTGTTAGGCTTGCACGTTCAGTGATTGAGTGTCAGAAGTAAGCTCAGGTTCTTGTGAAAAAGTTGTGGGGAGTGGCTGTCAGATTGTCTGAAAACTGGAGGGAGAGCTGGTCAGCTAAGAGGACCCTTAGGTTTAGTTTTCTCCTACAGCCCCGTACCAATAGGTGCCTTTGACAAGTGTGTTTGCAACTTTGCTTCAGTTTCTCCATCTGTAAAATGGGAGGCAGTACTTTATCTAACAAGGCTATTGTGAGGCTGATTTAATCTTTAACTGAGGATCCTCAGATGGAGAATGCTCTTACAGGGCCAAGTAGTAGTATTGCTGTCATCCTCATCATCATTAGTAAGAGTATCATCATGTTGTTGTTATTGAAGACTAGTAGTGAGCCCAGTGATTGTGTTCAGCAGACAGACCATTTGGGAATCTCTTTCCCATGCATCCACAGATAATGTGACGAGTGGAGTCGGCTTAAACTAGCTAAGTGCCAGGTTTTAAGTGGGAACCCTGCTATGGGAGTTGGTCCATGATCAAACAGCTGGTGATGACTCATCATAGTCACCAACAGTTATTAATCAGCCATGGCCCTGGTTGCTCGCCTTAGCAGTCCTATGCTAGCATTGTTTTTCTCTAGGCACATTTTTCTTATTCTCTGTTCTGGGATAGAAGTAGCTTCTGACCTCTAGCCAGGTTCAGTCCAGGCTGGAGATACCTACCTTTTTCTAGGATTCTTGTTTTCAAGGTTTCTAAATATCCCCCACTCCCACTCACCCCCAAAATAAGCTGTTCACCTGGATAGGAGAGGGAAAGCTGTTTTCCATCAAGTCTCCCCTTCTCTGCTGCTCTCCCTTTCTAACACCGTAAGACAGTTCTTCGTGACTTGTAGAAACGTGTACACGTCCTTACAGAGTTTAGGAGAGCCTGTGGGCTTTTTGCCTGAGTCTGCTAGAAAGACTGGCCTGCTGCTCTCTGCTTTATCCAGCTGCCTCTGGGACTTCAGCCCTGTAGCTGTAGAGACCAGAAAACCAACCCTCTTTGAGACCCAGATGCTACTTTCCCTTACATCCCCCTCTCTTTCCTCTCCCAATGAGCCAACCTTTTGCACTTCCACTAGAATGCCAGGCAGGCTGGGCCCCCAAAGGCTCCTTTTTCAAAACCTCTGGAAGCCGCGGTTGAATGTGCCATGACCCTCTCCCTCTCTGGATGGCACCATCATTGAAGCTGGCGTCATCGGAGTCTCTTGTTCTGTTGGCGTGCTACCTGGAAGATCCTTCTGTCCTGGACAAGAGGAATTGGAAGAGCATTTTATGTTTTAAGAACAGGCTGACACGCAGCAGCTACAACAACAGCTGAGATCACTTAATAAATGGTGCTAAACTAGCTTGTCTCATGCTCTTGCTCTTTATGGTGCATCAAAGATGTGGCCTTTCGGACTCACTGTCACCATATTAAGGGATGGCACAGACTTTTCCATGGAGGGCCATCCGGGGAATCCAGCCTCATTTCCATAAGCCCATTGTGTAGTGTCATGTGGTATTTTGTTCCAGGACTGCTGAGGCCTGACATAATAAGGTGACATCTAGCTTTCAAAATAAGACCCCATTTTCTGGTACTTAAATTTGAGTTCCCATCTAGTCACGCCGATGACCAGAACAGAGTGATTTCTGACTTAGCATTCAGCTTGAAAGTCTGTTCAGGTTGGAAAGGGGGATCCTTGGCCTTTGCTTCGCTGACTTCCATTCGCCTTTACTTCAAAGAAATCTCTTACTTGGAGGTAAATCCCTGCTTCCGTCTGTATGGCTGTGTGTAATAGCTTCCTTGCTTTGTGCTAATGGGGTTCTCTCGCTGGTGCCAAAGCCTGCCCAAGCCACAGCTCTTCTCCAGCCGTCTCCCTTCTGCTTTCCCTTTAGAGCCAGATCATCTTCCTCTTCGAGTTAGCCCTGCTTGCAAGATCTCAAGGTTACAGCCCTTCCCTTTCTCCTGGGCCCAGTGTTACTGTGCATCAGGATCTGGGGTAGGGCAACGTCTTCATCCCGTGAGTTTGCTCTGTAGGATCTGACCGTAGCACATACGGACCCCTTGTGTGCTTTGTGGCTTTGGCTTGTATGTGCTGCAGCTTGGCCTTTAGGCCCCTAACCTGCATGTAGAGTTTTAGCAAGCCTCATGCTACTTTAGGTTTTCTTAGGAGCTACCACCAAAAACAAAAATAAACATTTTTTTTTTTTTTTTTGCAAACACTGGGTCAGGCTGCCAGAGAGGATCTGTGAAAGTGGCTGTGGATTTAAGGTTGAGTTTTCCAGAGTGGCTGTTCCACCCTTGCAGTGATACCCTGTGCTTGTACCATCCTGACTTACCCCTGATCTCCATGTGGCCCAAGATCCCGCATCACACGTATTAGGATTAGCACTGTGGTCTCATCATTCTAGGGGTGTTTGTGTCATTGCATCTTTGTTTAGTACATATTCAAAATTGGTTGAAGTACCTATAAATTGAGAGATTTGCTGGAATATGGAAAGGCCCATTCTCTACGTTATAGTATCTGTCAAAGAATTACACTGTCTGGCCCTTTCCCTTATGCCTTCAAAAATCATGTTACGTGCATTGACCTTCATTTCAGCTATACTGTAACTGCTCCAGGGGATAGACTTGATGTCACCTCCCAGAGTAAGAATCGATTGGAAAGCAGCAAACTGACCTCGAGACCCTTCTGACCCTTGCCAGTGTGAACAGAAGTCAGAACTAGTTCTGCTTTGTCTGTCCCTTGTGGCTCTTCCATGGATATGATGGATATGGCTTTGTTTGAGCCAAGGAACAGCAGCTACTGAGTCTTACGAATTCCAAGGAGGCCAGGCGAGGTGGCTCACGCCTGTAATCCTAGCACTTTGGGAGGCTGAGATGGGTGGATAACCTGAGGTTAGGAGTCCGAGATCAATCTGGCCAACATGGAGCAACCCTGTCTCTACTAAAAATACAAAAGTAGCCGGGCGTAGTGGCGGGGCGCCTACAATCCCAGCTACTCAGGAGGCTGAGGCAGGAGAATCGCTTGACCCTGAGAAGGTTACAGTGAGCCGAGATTGTGCCACTGCACTCCAGACTAGGCAACAAGAGTGAAACTCCGTCTCAAAAAAAAAAAAAAAGACTTTCAAGGAAAATGAAGGAAGAAAGAGCCAACATTTATTCTCATCCAAGTACTCTGGAAATAGGGCTGCTGGTGGTGAGGGGAGTTTTTTTAGGAGTGGCTTAGATTTTTCAGTCAGGTGTTCCTGATTCCTGTTTGCTATTTTTGGCCCAGTTTCCAAGGTCCTTCTTCAACCTTTGGGTTTTTCCAGCCTTTCTCCAGTCACACTGCTTGTGGCCTTTTCCTGCTGCAGCCCTCAGTGAGCTACAAGGCACTGCAGGCCGCACAGAGCTGGTGATGAGCTGCTGCGCTGCAGAGGGCTCCTGCTCTTGTTCATTGCTGACAGTTCACCCCTAAGACATGGACAACTTATTAAGCTGAGTTTTTGCTCAGGTCATGGCTCCTTTTAATGAGGCCAACTTGTAGTCGAGTTTTCATATATGTGAGTTCCCCATATTCTCTGCTTTGAGGAGAAATCTCGTAATACAGTCAGAATCATGGGGCCACCAGGATCAAACTGGGCTCAGAACCATGTGAAACAGCACTGTCTTTTGTGAAGAAACTCCTCTTTGGATTAGTCCCACTGATTCCTTTTGTGCATCTAGCCTGGAATGGAAAAGGAAAACAGGCCAGCCTCCCGTAGAGGGCTACAGAAATGGGAAAGACTGGCCCAGCTTTTCTGCAGAGGGAGTGGAAGGTGGGTGGTTCCTCTTTCTTTATCTTAGAGGAGAGACAGGTCCAATTGTGGGGACTTCCCCACATCTAGATATCATTGTATTTCAACACTGAACTTGAATATATAGGCAAGGACCAACCCATCCCTTCTGGCATGGCTAAATCATAGTCCAATAGCACCAGGTTACCCCAGCATAATTGCTGGCCTGGCTTTGCATCTGTGATATGTACCACTAAACTGGTAGTCAAAGCGAAGAGAGCCCAGATTAGCAGGAAGCTGAGCCCCTCCCTAAGTATTGAGAGCTAGTAAGTGCAAGGCTACGAACCTTGCAGGCTTTGGGCAGAGGTAGGGGAGGTGTAGAATTTGCTTTCTGGTACGTGAGATGGGACAAGAGTCGTCTTAAAAGAGCTCTTTGTTCCTCTCATTTGGATCTCTTCAGAATTCCCAGTTGGCTATATTAATCTCAGTAATTTTTTCTGTTTTTAGAAACTCCAGTCATATGACACTTTTTACATTTAACTTGTTCTTTGTTTATCTTTCAAAGAAGAAAGTTTTAATATTACCTAATATGCCTGGAATGCCAGATGGAAAATAGCTAGACTATTCACACCTAGTTTTAGGTGGTAGATTTGCCTCTTGGGCGAGCTGTTGGCCTATGAGAATAAGAGGGATTACACAAAAGATTATGGCCCACGATTTTACTTCCACCAAATCCATGTGAAGACATTTCTTTCTTTTTTTTTTCTGAGACAGAGTTTCACTCTTGTCACCCAGGCTGGAGTGCAATGGCACGATTTCGGCTCATTGCAACCTCTGCCTCCTGGGTTCAAGCAATTCTCCTGCCTCAGCCTCCCGAATAGCTGGGATTACAGGTGTTTGCCACCATGCTCAGCTGATTTTTTGTATTTTTAGTAGAGATGGGGTATCACCCTGTTGGCCAGGCTAGTCTCGAACTCCTGACCCCAGGTGATCCACCTGCCTTGGCCTCCCAAAGTATAGGATTACAGCATGAGCCACTGCACGCAGCTGTGAGGAAATTTCTTAACTCAGATTCTTCATGTTGAGGTTTAACATATAGTGAAGATACTAAAGAAGAAACTGGGAGGGAAATGTAATACTGGAATGGAGTAGAAGGGAGCTGTGAAGTCTGTATTTCTTCAGGTTCTTGATAGAGAGAACCATTCTATGTAGGCTAGTGTAAGGATGGCCCTTCCTGGAAACAACAGGATAAATGAGATGAAGCTTCAACACAGCCATGTAATTTCTTGTTGACACCTAAGTGGTTTAAAAAGGAATTTAAATCTCACCATTACAGTGAGGGGTTTCCCTGGGTCATTGCCGAAGCATTGGATTTTGCTTTGCCCTTGTCTTCGTTTGGAGTAAAGCATGAGATTGCCTTCTGATGTCACTCGGGGATTCACAAAGTGCATCACCTCACCATCTTTCCGGAAAGAGCTCTGAAACAGGTGTCAGGTGTCTTGCTGTGGACACCGAGTTTGAGAATTGACAAAGACTGGCACGCTTGTTTGGTAGTCTTAGATTTTTCCTTAGTTTAGTCTCTGGTAATAATTCTCTGAAGAAACCATGAACTGCAGTTCTACCTCCTGTAAGAAGTAGATGATTGACTTATAAATGTAGTGGATTGTCACACTGGATACTGTGTCACCAAATTAAACCAAGGATGGAGTTAATAATAATGAGGAACTTCAGACTTGGAGGCACCATATTTTATATATAATTCCCAAGGAACTCATCAGATTTCGGGGCCGAAAAGTGGCTAGGGCTTAGGCAGGAAATCACCTCCCCTGAGAGCACTTGAGTTGGGTTAGAGCCTCCAGAAGCATAGGGGGTCTAGTTTTCTCCTGTGACTAGTCCGGCAGTCACCAAGGGCCTTTTCTCTGGAGCACCATTCTGAGAGGCCACATACCCCTTCTGTCACATTTCTTAACCCTTCCTAACCCTAATTTCTGATAAGCTAATAAGCATGAAAGTTGTAATGGCATTGTTCCCTGGAAATTTTGAACTGCCGTGACTTGAAATTTTCAGATAGTAGTTGCATAGGTACTTAAGAAGCAGGTGGAACTGACACATTTAAGGTTTGAGCTTAGAAGGGTTAGAAGGTTGGAAATATGAAAGCAGAGAATGTGTATACTTTCCTCCTTGCATCTTTAGACGTCATAATGCTATTGGGAACTGGCCTTTACCCTCAGAGTGAGGCCTAATGAAGAAAAATGGTTTCTACCACCTGTGCCCACATACGCAAGGCAGAAAGGACAGGGAGTACCAGTGTAAATTGGAAGTGTTTCCGGTGCCAGTTCAGCTTCAGCTCTGACCTCATTGGCCTCCCCTGGAGCCTTGTTGAAGGAACACTGTTACAAATCCTTGAGGGCACAGGGGCAGACTTCCCAAGTGAAGCAAGCAGAAGTGCCTGCTGGCCCTGAAGGGTAGGCTGCCCTGCTCCTCGGAAAGTCCAGTGGGGACCTCGCTGCTCTGCTCCCAGGTACCTGTGGCTCCACTTGGCTTGGAGGGCATCTGAAGGGGGATGTGGGGTTATTGTGTCTGCTCTCTGTGTTCAAAAGCTTTTGATCTGAATGTGCTGTTGTGTTTTTGTCTCTGGTTTGCCAGGGCCTGGGAGGAGTTTCATGGCCTGGTGAACAGCAGCGGCCGCTGATCGGACGCTCCCCCTCTGTCTCTCACACTCAGGGTAGGGCCTTGTCTATCTTCTCTGTAACCCTGTGACATACCTCTCATCCATAGGACCCCTCTTCCCAAGGGGATGCCCTCTTCCCATTTACCCCCAAACTTGCCTCTGCTACCATAGAGCCTCAGAGAAGAATGTGAGTCCCAAACCACTGGATTCTCGTCCTCCCTGGGTCCCATGTCTCCTGGTGAACCCCTGAGCAGGCCACTTCACCTCATTATGCCCCTACTTTCTCTTCTGGAAAATGAGGCTCCATGGATGAACAAGTCTCTGAGCTCTCTTTTGATGCTAACATTTCATGATGGTAAAAATGTGCCACAGATGGGTTTTCTTTTGCTCAAATGTGGCCATTTTTAAGCCATCTGGCAATGTCCTGTGACTAAAAGGGCAGTTCCACAGGCCCCAACATGAGTTACATGAGAGGTATGTCTCCTGTTTGCTGGTGTCATTTGTCAGTTGTGTGGAAACAGTAAAATAAATTCAGGGTTTCAGCAGTGTCAGTAGCAGGGGCTGGATTTCAGGGCTGTGTAACTGACAGTTCCAAGCTGTTCTTTCACTAGACCAGCACAACTGTACTGGCAGGGAGAGGCACTGAGATTCAGAGGCTGGGGCAACTAAAGCATTGACTTTGGGAATATTTGTATTTCGGTTAGGAGAGTATCAAGTCCCTGTTTGTCTTTGTAGCAGAGGGAGCTGGGTAAATTTATTCTGAATGAGAAGAATTGATGCAAGGCCAGTATCTGCATGTGC
Organism: Cacajao melanocephalus; assembly: GCA_963573385.1. NCBI lineage: Eukaryota > Metazoa > Chordata > Mammalia > Primates > Pitheciidae > Cacajao > Cacajao melanocephalus. The sequence continues at coordinate 41,199 of CAUYLG010076441.1, forward strand.
TGGAGATGAGAGCCTTTTCCTGGACGTCAAACTACCCCTGCCACTACCATCCCTAAGAAACTGAGTATTTCTGAAATTGGAACAGAACATATTAACTGCAGTAGCTACCGCACAATTCCCCTTTCCCAAGAGGGAGCTGAGGGTTTTCCAGAAAGGAGACCTGCATCCGTCACATGGGCTAGAAGAGACAAGATGACACTGAGGGACAGCAGCAGGTGGCCAGGGTCCTGAGAGCTCTGGGGTGTGGATATGATATACAGATAAAACATAGTTGCAGAGTTCCTGCACACACAAGTGATGCCACCCATAACTTTTTGTTTTGATAGTTTGATTTCTTTATTATAAATTCAGTCTTCTGGTGGTTTAAAATTTGAAAGGCTTCTATTTAAAATATAGTCACCATTAGTGCCTGGTATCATGGCACATGCCTATTGTCTCAGGTACTTGGAGACGGAAGTGGGAGGATCACTTGAGCCCAGGAGTTCAAGGCCAGCCTGGGCAATGTAGTGAGACCCTTCTTCTAAATATATATGTGTATGTGTGTGTGCATATATATAAGTGTCTGTATATATAGGTATATGTAATCAACCTAGAATTCCAAGAGGGCTGCCAGTATACACAGGGAGGAAGGAACAATGTACGAGCTCTAATAGTAGATAAATCATTGATTTGTAGGCTAAAAAATGTCAATATTTGAAATAAGAGATTAAGATAAATTTTCAGAAGTCTGGTGCTATAACGGAGTTGTTTCTAAAAATACTACCATATTTAATTATTTCTAAGATTTTTTTGGCTTTTAATATTATTTTTTTTCAACCCTGTTCCTTCTGTAAGGCTTTGAATATTCTTAAAATTGGGATGCTGGCCGGGCACGGTGGCTCACGCCTGTAATCCCAGCACTTTGGGAGGCTGAGGTGGGCGGATCACGAGGTCAAGAGATTGAGATTATCCTGGCCAACGTGGTGAAACCCCATCTCTACCAAAAATACAAAAATTAGCTGGATATGGTGGTAGGTGCTGATAGTCCCAGCTACTCAGGACATAGAGGTTGTGGTGAGCCAAGATTGTGCCACTGCACTCCAGCCTGGCAACAGAATGAGACTCCGTCCCCCCCACTGCCCCCAAAAATAGGATGCTTACAATGAATGTGATTTAAAAGGGTTTTGTTATAGTGTACTGGGCAGTGTTTACTTCTTAAAATACATAAAATGATGTACTTTTAAAAATTGATGGCATCTGAGATTCAATGGAAAAAAAAGTTTTTAAAATGAAAGTGGAATGGTCAGAATGGAAGAAAACTTAAAATGGCTTCCTTCCCTCTTGGCAGACACTAATCCCCCAGGAAAAATATCTTTGAATTGCTGTAAAAAGCCATATATTTGCATAATTGCCATTTTGTGGTCTCTTGGTGCCCCCTCCCCCCCCCCCCGCCAATATCTTTTTCATACAGCGTGGGAGGCAGACGAAGAGAACACTCATGGTTTAGGTATTTTCCTTAAAGCACAGGCTTGGAAGTCTATGAGGAGTGTTTGAATTTAAACCAAAAATTCTGAAAATAGGGGAAAAAATGAATTTTTAAAAATCCACTCACTTCATTGTCTTAATAGACTTGAAAAGGACTTCACGTTACATCTCTTGATTTAACCTCACTGTAAGTGAAAGCGATGTTCCGAGAAGATCTGCATGCCTAGCTTATGTTTGTTGGGTCTGCCATTTTAAAGGCCCCTTAACATTTTAGCCCTCTCTCCCTTTCTCCCTTTTCTTTTTCTTGCAAATAGATCGTGATCTCTAAAGAAATTTGGTAGAAAAACTGCTATTTAAATAATTCTTCATGAATCATAAATGCTTTTCCTGAATTTATCTGCTATTTTATGTAATTACATATGATTGCTAGTATTTTAGGACAATTTCATTTGACTTCCGTTGCAAATAAGTATTGCCCTTTTAAATGTGACTTCAGTAAAAGTCTCTGGGTTGCTCGGAAAGGATTCTGATTACTTAGCCGTCTGGGCTGCCATACACAGAACAGTGATTCTATAGTGTTGGGAAATGAAATTGGAATAAAATAAAGTTGAAGAGGAGAGACTGGAATTTGCCTCACTGAAACTAGAAAGAGTTTGCAGCATTACCGAATATGCAGGGAGAGAAGAGGAAGCCAGAACTGGCCTGGGGTGGACAGTTGATAGCCAAAGAATGTTCTCCTGAAGACCATATGCACTTAGGTCTACGGCACCCCCTCAGAGCCACTCTTCAGAGTAGAGACATAGGTAGCGTTCCTCCTTGGATGACTCTCAGCTTTCACTTGAGAACCCAGAATCACTTAGGTGCCCTCGCCAGGCACCAGCACAGTGGCAGGTAACTCCGGGAGGCATTCTGAGTGCCTGCTTTGCCCTCTGTTGTCCACTTTCAGGAATTAATCTCTGCCTTAGCCCATTGTTTCCAGAGTTGGAACTTGTCCATTTCTCAAAAGTACTAAAAGGTGACCATTTTGTGGTAGAGCAGATTAGAAAGCTGTTTCCAAGTATTTGGACAGCGATTTTCCTCAAGATACCTGGGTATATGAAATTGGAAGCCATTCTGAATGGGGCTCTTGGATGTTTCTGAGACATCATCAGGACAAAGGAATATGCAGTAAAGAAAGAATTCTTTTGATTTCTTCCGGCATTGTGGGATTGTCAGCTTCTCTGTCTTCTTTAGAGTCCTAAGCGTAGCCCATGTGCTATCACAGCTTCACCAGACTGCTAGAGGGCTAGCTTTCAGGAGCTCACTATGGATTTGCTCAATTTTAGTTTGCTTTTAAAAGAACAGAAGCACATTGTTTTTTAAAGGGTCGCCTGTGGCCTCTACCCCTTCCTGTCTACATTCTTCCTTTGCCTGCCTCCTAATCTCTCTGTGCACTGAGTCCAGGGTGAGGGGTGTGATAGAGTATTACTTCCCAGCTGGCCTGAGGTGGACACATTCCTCAGACTAAATTTGGCATCAGGCTGCTCTCAACCCACTTTTTTAAAGGCTGGACCAAAGCCATAGGGCCTCACTGCCACCAGCCTGTGTTAGCCTGTCACCCCTACTTGGAGCAGGCCACCCCTACTTGCTGTTCTGTTTTCCTCCTAAATCAAACTGGAAAAACTCAGCTGGATTCTCTTGGCTTTTCCTTTACTCTTCTCCCCTTTTCACTTTGCAAATGGACCTCAGAATGATATGACTTCTTTGGTTTTCTGACTACAAAGTGGTCTGTAATAACAAAAATATTAAATATCTGAATGAGAGAGTGTTTTTAGAGCTCTCCAGTTTATCTGCTACAGAGTAAGAATTTATTTCTGGCCCACCTAACACAGTAAAGGAATTCCAGAAGATAAGATGACCTGCTTATGGTAATGATTACCCTGAAAATCCTCTTTCCATCACTAAACAGCTGAAAGAGTTGAGGCCAGACACTTGGCTGCCATCTCTGTCACTCCAGTACAGAGAATTCCCCAAGTCAGCACATCTCTGCTCCTTCCTTCCTATACCCCTGCCTTTGTAGTCTCTCTTTTATTTTTAATTTTTTTTAACAAATGGGGTTTCACCATGTTGGCGAGACTGGTCTCAAACTCCTGACCTCAGGTGATCCGCTCACCTTGGCCTCCCAAACTGCTAGGATTACAGGCGTGAGCCACCATGCCTAGCCTCTAGTCTGTCTTTTAATAAGAAGAGCGGAATCCCTACTGATAGACTTCTGGTGTCCAGTGATTAGATGGGCATAGGGGTGCCAGTAAGAAGGAAGAAATGGAACAGAGCCATCTGCTCCTGTGTAATCACTTTAGTATTAAGTGTAGGTATAAAAAAAGTGTCTTTTGTAATGCACTCTCTGTAACACAGCACATTGTCCCTAAGAGAACTCAGAAATCACACACACACACACACACACACACACACACACACACACATCAGTTATGCTTGCTTTCCTCTGTGTTATGATCAGATGTGTTCCTTATCCTTTGCTAGCTACTTGTGGCATCTCAGAGGGGTCTGTCCTTTCGAAAGGAGTTTTTTAGCTGGGTGCTGTGGCTCACGCCTGTAGTCCCAGCTCTTAGGGAGGCAGAGGTGGGAGGATAGCTTGAGACCAGGAGTTCAAGACCTGCCTGGGCAATATAGCGAGACCCCGTTCTCCACAAAAAGACAAAAAAAAATCATAATAAGCGTGAAAGGAGTTTTTAAAAAATATCATTGGCATTTTAAAAAGATGACCATCCTATTAACTTTATTTTTGACTTTCAGCTCTTTAGTTGAAAATAGTTGAAGTGCTAAGTAGCCATTGATAAATGAACCACACGGTCATGCATGCCAGCTATAAAATACCAGTGGCCTTTCAAGATAGCATCGGTTTCTTCCCAGCCCAAGTTTACCTATACCAGCTCCAGTTTCCCATCTCAGTTCTTGTCTGGAATCATTCTCTTTGTGTAGTAGGGGCTGTTGGTCACTGTCAGCTGACCGTCATCATGAAGAAGGATCTGTTAGCCAGTAACAGAAAGAAACTGCTGTTTGGCTGGGCCGAACATATTCTTTCCTTAGTGCATATTTACTCTGAACCAATTGCCATATGTCCCGTTAATTATAACAATTTTAAGATAGGTCAGGCTGGGCTTGTAATCCCAGCACTTTGGGAGACCATGGCATGAGGGTCACTTGAGCCCAAGAGTTCAAGACCAACCTGGGCAACATAGTGAGATACTATCTTAAAAAAAAAAAAAAAAAGTCAGAGCCAGAGCATCTAGAACGTCCCTTTAAAATCAAAGGGAAATAATGACTCCAAAATCCAGGTAAAAATTTCCAACAAATTGAAGTCCAAATCACTGGGCAAGGGCAGCAACTGGTGGCCTTTAAAGTCCCTACCAGCTCTGAAATTTTGAGATTCAGATGGTGACAAGACCTGCTAAGATGTCATTAGATTTCTAGTATGGGACAGGAAGGGTCACCAGTGGCTGGCCAAGCCTGTCTATATCCAATAAAAGGCAACTAAGAGAACACATATTGAGATACCCCGCATACATGCCCGCCTCCACACATGTTCAAGAAGTAGAGCCGTGTCTCTAAAGTAAGATAAAGTGAAAGGTACCCAGATTTCCCCTCCTAGAGTATCCTTTCCTTCTGTAAGCAACTCTAAGCTTTAAACTGAGGATTTTTATTTGGTTGGTTGGTTTTTTTGTTCATATAAGATAACCACCTGGTTCAGTTTTTTCAAAAGTGTGTGTTAGAGAAAAAGAAAGGGTGAGAGAAAGAGAATGTCTCCTGAGGCTTCCTCCATCTCCCTGGTTTCTAGGGTGCCCCTTCCACCTCCGCTGCCCCAGGTAACCACTGTTGTTGGTTTCCTGTGTAGCCTTGCAAAGTTTCGTAACATATATGTTAGCAAATATGAACCTATAACCTTGTTTCTGTACCCCCGCTTACACAGGTAGCATAGCATGTGTACACGCTGCACCTTAAGCTATCAGTTTATCTTGGAGCCCTTTGCACAGCAAAGTAGAGAGCTTCCTTGTTTTATTTCTATGAATGTGCCCTAGCATTAATATTTAACCAGTCCCCTCTTGATCTGCATTTGAATTGTTTCGAATCTTTTTCTGCTGCAAAAAATTGAATCGAAGTTGTACAGGGGACTTGGGAGGTGGGTTGCCGTTTTGGCATTAGATTGGCAAGTGAAGCAGGTCCTGGGATATGTCATGGAGACCCCGAGGGCTGACGAATCAGTTTTCCCCCTGTGTATGTGTAGTTCTGTATAGATGATCCTTGTATTGAACACTCTATTTTCTCCCATTTTTTTCTTGCAGGGACAATTCAAGCTTTCGAAATACAAAAATCACATTGTGAAAGTACACAAGCTGGCAATAATCCTTTTCTGTATGTGTGTGTTTGTCCGAAATGGATGGGAGGCCTCCAGCCAGTCCTTCCATTGCTCACTGAAGGGACGTCCCTGAGCCGTGCGCTCCCCTTTTGCACTCATTCCTGGAGGACGGATTCCGCTAGACACCCTCCAGCATCGCTGACTTTATAAAGCGGAAAAATGGAAAACGTGACTTTGTAATAGACAAACATTGTTTTTTAACGGGATTCCGTGGTGGGGTGGGGGGCAGTGTTCAGCCTTTCTATTCGCTGTGTGCTGTCCAGATGCCTCTTGGGCGTCCTGGTGTTCTCTTCCTGTGCTGTACGAAGGGTACCGTGACCACGTGTACCTGCCAGAGCTGTTGATGAGAGTTACCAGTATTATGAATGTCTGTGCATCCAGGAAAAGCATTCTGTTGGAGAGTCCTAGAATAGCTGTAAATGCTCTCTTCTAGCTCTGCTATTAAATTATTGGGACATGTTGTTTCTTTCTCTCCCCTCCTCCAAGCCTACCACTTTCTGAAGCTGTGTTACTGATGTGATTGTGATGACTGTCCAGGATTTTGTATCATCTCCTGCCTTATTCCCTCCATTCTCCTCTCCTGTGGGACTCTTTCCTTCTTAGGCACTGCTGCACTTAGAATTGTAATCCAGTGGCTCTTACTGGTTTCACTGAGGCAACTTAGAGGGAATGCCCTAGAAAACTAAGCTGGAGCAGAAGCCAGTTTGATTAGGAGCTAGGTTATAATGTAGGTTCCAAGTACAGAATTTGGAGCTGAGGGCAGTGACTGAAATCATTTTCCTGTATGAGCAGAGCCTGTGTGTCAAGCCTGTTTCTGACATGTCCCTCATTGAGGAAGAGAAGCAAAAGCTGGTTATTGCCGGGCCTATTAACACTTAATATGCAAATTCTATCATCCTGAAACTGGGACATCTGAAGAAAAGGTGACCTTGCTAGGTGGCTTTATTTACATGACTCTGCCTGTCTGCAGTGGTTGAGTCCTTGTCACCTGGTATGTGTATGAGCAGATGTGTGCTCATCCGTGATGCCCAGGCAGAAACCTCTTGAAGACTACTGCAGGCATGCTTTAAAAATGACCAGTCACTCATCAGAGAAGCTGGGTGATCTGACTCCAGAAGGACTGAAGTCAGAGAGGTCGAAAGAGCACCTGGGATTCAAATAAATTGAGTAAGAGTCCTATAGCAACCTCCAAGTAGCACTGTCTTACTTGGCTCTTGTGAGCAAAGATTGTAGTACCTTAAATTAAGGCCTCTCTAAAACATATCCTTGAAGACTAGGGGATGCTTGGCCACCTGGTCTCGGAGAAATTATATGAGAGTAACAGGCATTTCCTTATTGTGTTTATATTACTCTCTACCTACTTTTCCATTCCTGAACACCCTCTAGTTACCACTGTTGTGGGATGCTTTTTTCCTGAAAGAACAGTGAGTACAGGGGCCAAGAGGGAGGTGCTTCTATTATAGGTAAAGTTAGATCAGATAAGATCTAGTGGTGATTTAAACTCCAGGAATATGAAGAATGCATTCTGGTGTCCAGACAGTTGTGAAGGGCTCAGGCAAATATAAGAGCACCATTGGCTACATGGGGAGCAAAGGCTGCCTCCTGAGATTTGTTTAGACTCCAGGGAGGTATTCACTTTTGCCTAAACTCAAATTTGCCATGAAAATTCCAAAGAGCAGATATTTGGGTTTGCCCTCGTTTGGGCATCTACCTGCCTGTTGTGTGTGTGGGGAAGTCAGTGTGTGTGTGTACAGTGTGCTTACGTGTGAGTGGCCAGGCCTACTGGTTAGGTGTGTTCATAGTTTTTTGTTTTTGTTTTTGTTTTGGTTCAGATTTTTGAATCTTATGTTTTCTAGAGCTGCTCATGTTTCCCCTTCCTCTTTGTTGTAGTATTTGAAGTTGTCTTTTCCATCAAAAACATACCCTGTGCTGATTAGAGCAAGGGGTTATGCCAGTTAGGCAGCATCTTACCCCCAGTGTTCTCCCAGATACTCTGCCTAACAGGTTTCAGTGGGAGATTAAATCGTCAGTTTATCTAAACCATCTATTTTTCCAAACTAGCCTGAGGGGTCTTTTCATCCATTTTTACTCCCTGGGCCTCTGATATGCTGAGATGTGACATGGTTATGGTTATGGTATCACCTGTTATAGAGACAAAGGGAAAAAGGTCTGCCAGGGCCAAAATAACCAGAATGTTACATTGCCACCGGAGAGTGTAGGATCAGTCTCCACTTTGCAGTTAGGGCTGTTCTGCTCTAACCCCTTTGCTGGGTTTTCTGTTTGAAACTGGCCCTTCCTCCTCTCCAGTGCTCTGCTTTTTGAATCCTTCTGTTCGCACATGTGCGTGCCCTGTGATACTGGCAGTGGCAATAATTTTCCACCCAGTGAGAAGCTTGTGGTCCACAGTGCTCAAAGAATGAATTTCCAAGTATTTGCCAGTGGAAACGGAGCAGAGGCTATGACAAGAGTGATTTAGTGTTGCACTTTCAGAGCAATTATCTACTGCAGTAATAAATGGAAAATATCAGCAAGAACCAGGTCGTGGACTTGTCAATACAAGGGAAGCGGGGGTTCTGTCACTAACTCTGCCCTTCAGTGTATGAGTCTCCATCTTCACTGCATTCCAAAACAAAATACGTGGAATAGTCCAGGCAATGGCAATGTCACTACACAAATTTGTGAGCATATTCTCTGATTAGTATTAATCATTGCCACAACTCAGTTTACATTTTCATTATCAAAATATAGTTGGTGGCCGGGCGTGGTGGCTTACGCCTGTAATCCAAGCACTTTGGAGGCCAAGGCAGGCGGATCACCTGAGGTCGGGAGTTCAAGACCAGCCTGACCAACATGGTGAAACCCTGTCTTCAAAAAAAAAGAATAGGCCATAAGCCACCATGGCCAGATAATTTTCTCATGGAAATAGGAATAATATATTAAATTAAAAAAAATATATATATATATATGTATATAGTTGGTAACTCTCCTTAACTTTGGGGTAAGGAATATTGGAATAGAAGAAAGTTAAAAGAATTCGATTTTAATATAAGAAATCAGCCTGAGCTTGAATGTTCTAGTTATATTAAGTAGCTTAGCCTAAAGAGGGACACACGGGGCATGCCGATGGCTAGTGCTCACATGAAACACCAAGAGATAAAGAGGCTTTGCTGAGCCTCAGTTATTGTTGACAAAGGATTTAAAACAATCTTGAGACTTAGTTTCTGTAAATAGAAATCTCCTTTCTGTGTCTGTCAGTCATAGTCCAAATAGGAGACAGAAATGATGCCAGTTATTTCAACAATGTGATAAAAAGAATTACACAGTAATCAAAAAAGCAAAAAACCCACACAAGAATTAAGGAAGGAGCAATTTCCAGAAGTGCCCTGAGGATGGGTGTTGCTCACCTGTTGCTGGGTCTTTGAGGCCATCATGAAGCTGGTTCTAAGCAGGTCAGAAATGGCAACTGAAATCACCCACAGATGTGAGAACAAACTGCTGGAGCAATGCTGACAGGAATGGGAAGGAGCGTGCCCCTTCTTCCTGCAGTATGGAAGCTTCCCTCGAGTGCACCCTACTGGAAGAATCCAACAGGATGCCAGCTGGCAAAGCAGAGAGGTTTGCAGAGTTCTCCCCCTGCTATCACAAAAGCAGAGCTAAAAAGAGCGGATGTGGAACTGAGGGACAAGAGCTTTATAACTGGCACAAGCCCCTGTTAGCCTTTCAGCATCTGTGCACAGCCTTCTACGCCTTTCAACTTCTGTCCTACCACAAAAGCAATTCTTTGTGCCCAAGAAGGTGTTATTAATTGGAAGCTGTTACCCTCTCCCAAAAAGGACGTGTAAAGCCCATGAGTCACTGTCAATCTCTGAGCTGGGTTGACTCTTCTAATTCAGTTTCAATTCCATCTGAGTAGAATACAGAACAAGAGAATGGTACCTAAATACTAAGGGTAAAGTTTACTTCCAACAAAAATTTCATGAAATAACGAGGGGAGAGAAGAAAATTGTTTGTGCACACAGCGAGAATATGTACATCATCTGTAGCGATCACGAGGCTGTGGGTTATGGATCGCTTCCTTCTCTACTGCCTGTTCTGTATTTCCTTTGCCCTCAGCCAGCATCTCCGCTGGTCAGGGTTCTTTTTTGGTATGGCTGATCCAAGCCTTTATTCCTAGGGTGTCTGAATTAGTTGCTATTCCTTTGTTACAGTTTTTCATTTTTGCTATTTGTAAGAGGGACCCCAGAAAATTCTGGGTCCTGGACAGTTCTCCCTGCCCCAAGTGTGTAGCAGCATTTGCTCCCCTTGGTAACACCCCCCCAAGTCAGGAAACCCCTTATTTGCTTGTTGGTTCAATGCCCAGAAGGGCCCAAAACAGCCAAATGCGCCTCAGTGTACAATTCAGTGAGCCATTGTCTTGTGTTTCCTGGAAGGATTCCTCCTTTGAAAACCAAGCCCTCCAAACCAGCAGAACTCCAGTTGACGGGACAGGTGAGAGGACGCACTCCTTCTTCCATCCTTTGATTCCCAGACCCATGAATCCTGGTTACAGGAGAGACGACACATGCAAAGCAGAGCCTTTGGGGCAGCACCGCAGCCTTTCAGGATGGCTCCCAAGTGGCACTGTCACAGAGTCTTTCCAAGGCCGTTTTGCCCTTCTGTTGATCCAGCTGCTTCCTCCTGGTAAGGTGTGCAGTATGACTGTGATGACCTGGTCACAAGCCACTGCCTCACTTTCTTTGCTGTGAAATTTGTTTCTTGATTAAAAGCAATATGGAATACCATGCTGGTGAATAAGGCATTCCATTAGATCACGGGTGATCTTGCTGAGAGAAAGCAGGAAATGCAAATTCACATCTAGAACATGCATCTATTTACATGGTTTGCCAAAGGGCAATGGAACTAAACCAGCACCATCCAGTGGAACCTCCAGTTCCTCCAATGAAGCTAATCCAGCACCACACTCACTTTTTTGGAGCTGTGTCCCCTGACCACCTGGATGGTCCACATTTTGGTATTTCTCATCTCATGTGGCTGCCCGTGGGCCCCAGGTCTGCTTTCCCTTGATCGCAGTCTTGTCTGACGTCAGTTGAAGGCCTCAGCCAAATCCTGTCCCCCAGTCCTGTTTCCGTGAGACCTCTCACAGTTCCCTGTCAAGATCATTTTGACTCAAACTCAAACATCCTGAAAAAAAAAAACCTGTCTCCATTCCACCAATTCATAGAAGTATAGCGTGCTGATGGGTCAGCTGCAAGAGAGCAAGGTCCACAGGAGGCCTCTGCAGTCCTCAGAATGTCTGTCCAGCACACTGTCACCTCCCATCCAGTGGGCTGGCCCGTGTGGCAGGTGGGGTGAGTGGGAGATGAATGGGAAGCTACAGGCTGTTCCCTTGAGGAGCTCTCAGTCCAAAGGGGAGAAGAAGGAATGCAGCAAATGGAGGCAAGAAGGCCTCCGAGAGGGTTGGCGGCTCAGGTGTAGTCCGTGTGGGCCAAGTCCAGTAGGCAGGTGACCTTCACCCACCTGGACTCCAGAAGTGCAGACGTGAAGGCCAGTGGGCTTCGTGCCAGAGTTGGTGCCTATGGGTGAGATTAGTGTCATATGTAGTAAAGTCGACCATTTATCAAAAACTGCTAGACACTTTTCACATGCGCATGTCATTTAAATCTCACAAGAGCCCTGTGGGTTCCCCATTTCACCGATGAAGAAACGGGCAGAAAGAGGTTAAGTCACTCACCATGTAAGGGCCGAGATGAGATTTGACTTAGAATTCCAGAGCTCTTAAGCCTGTCACACTGATAGGTTACAGCTCACCTAACCTGCAAGTCATTATTTCGATTGCTGGGAAAGAGGGCTTCAGATCAGATGAGGGCCCTTAGTTCCAAAACGACTCCTGCTGCTGCAGTGATCCTAGTAGATCTGAGGCCCCACCCCGCTGGCCAGGGAGGATCAAGAGCCATGAGCAGGGCAGCTTCCCTTGGGGTCCTGGGAACAGGGGTTTGCTAGCAAGGTGACATTTTCTGTCCTTATCCCCTATCCCACACCCTCCTCCCGACCTGAGTATTGGCCTTACCCTAAATCATGGCATGTAGGTTCTAGGGATCTCTGTTCCCTATTTCCACAACCAGACCACGAATACTTCCATGAAGTTCCTCTGCCCCCATTTTTTTTTTCCTTCTTCATGGAGGTCCCTGGCGGGGTTTTACGTTGTTTCCCAGACTGGTTTTGAACTCCTGGCCTCAAGTGATTCTCCTGCCTCAAACTCCCAAAGCTGGGGTTACAGGCATTAGTCATTGTGCCTGGCCTCATTAAAAAAAAAAAAATTAAGGCAAGGTCTCAGTAGGTAGCCCAGGCTGTGTTTGAGTGACCCTCCGGCATCAGCCTCCTGAGTTGGGGATTATAGGCATATGCTGCCATATGCTGCCATGCCTGGCTCTGCCCAAATCATTCTCTCCACATTTGTCCAGCAGGCCCTGTCAGACCCTCTCTGTAAACTGTATAGAAAGCAAAATTCCCACCCTGAGAGCAAAACTTCCCTTTCTCCATCTCACCCCACCTCTTCCTCGTAGTAAACATAGACAATAGCATTCCACACCCAGGGTCTGTCCTCCACCTTGACTCCTCTGTGAGGAGGCAGGGGAGGAATGCTGAGAGCACCCTCTACCTGCCCTCCTCCACCCTCTCAGTCAGGACCCCGAATGGACAGAGAAAGGAGCATCAAGGTCTCTTCCCCTGTGAGCCCAAGAAGGCAGGTAGGTCAATCCAGTGTCCCCCTCCAGGTGACTTTCCTCCTGTCCCTGACAAGAGGACTGTTAACATTGATGCTTCAAGAGCCAGAGGCCTGTCCTGTGGCCCCGGGTGCTCTTCACCGGGTCCCAGCCCCCCAACCCCCTCAGATGCTCCCCAGAATGTGGTGAGAGCCCCTGCAGAGGCTCAGCTTGTCTGTGGCCAGGCTGGCCGGGCACCACCTAGCACCAGGCTCCTGGAAGGTCTTGGGGTCCAACCTCCCACCCCACGCTCTGTGGCTCGCAGTGCCCGCCTGCCCTGGCTCTAGCCATCCTGGCTGACTCGCTGCCAGGCTCCCTTGCTGTCTCCAGTTCCATCTCGGGCTCACCGCAGCTCACTCCTGCCCCACCGCGAGCGGCATGCACTCCTCTGTCTCCTGACCGGTTCCCACTTTATCTCTGAGTGATGTCCAAGACCCTTTTACAAAGGACAGGTGGCTGGTCCCTCCTATGTGACAGAATGACCAGAGGCCCTCGGAGGAGACCCCACTTCTCATCTTAGCGCAGTGCTTCTTGGGAGGGTCTAAGGGCAGCCCAGGTCAGCACTGTGACCTTGGAGGGACGCTTCTTCCTTGCTGCACCTGGACCTATGCCCTGGCCAACTTTGTGCACACACACCCCTAGCGTCTTCCCTGTATCTAATCAGTGTGCTCCTGCCCCTGCAACACCCTTGCCAGCCCCAGCCCGTGCCGTGCTCACACCATTGAGCCTGGCACTGTTGAAGGACCTCGCATGCTTCATTGAAAGCCCTGCCAGGAGTTTTGACCAGAGTTCCTGGGGCTCCACAGATACATCCTTGTCCCCTGCTGTCATGCCACCCGCTCCCTGCTGTAGAGGCCCTCGAGCCACCCTTCACCGTGCCCACCTCCACCACCCTTCACATGCTGCCTCTTTCAGGGAGCCCCTGGTCCCCTCCCACCTTAATCATGGGTACCTCCTTGTTCCTACAGCACTGGGCCCAAGAGACTGGCACCGCTGGTGTCCTTGTCTGTTCTGGCTGCTGGGGTAGGTTCCAGGAAGACAGGGGCCACGCCTCCCTCATCTCTGAACAGGCCTGGCATGGATGCTGGCTGCTGAGAAATTTCTGCCAAAAGCAGATTTATAAAATGCCTTAGTCATCGTGTGCTGTTCCACCCAGCACTGCTTCTCACTGAAGAACCCAAGTTACAGCAAATGAAGTGCAGCAGTGGGCTTGAAGGAAACCAAAATATTCTAAAATACTGAGTATCATATAATCATAAAACACTACATCAATAAACTAATTAAAATATTGCGGGGTCGGGCGCAGTGGCTCACACCTGTAATCCCAGCACTTTGGGAGGCCAAGGCAGGTGGATCACCTGAGCTTGGGCATTTGTGACCAGCCTGACCAATATAGCCAGGCTCTACTAAAAATACAAACATTAGCTGGGCGCGATGGTTCATGTCTGGAGTCCCAGCTACTTGGGAGGCTGAGGCAGGAGAATCACTTCAACCCAGGAGGCAGAGGTTGCAGTGAGCCGAGATCGCACTACTGCACTCCAGACTGGTGACAGAGCGAAACTCCATCTCAAAAAAAAAAAAAAAAAAAAAAAAAAACCAATTAAATTTTTGGCCCGGCACGGGGGCACACCCCAGT